>LLCD01000177.1:0-25226 GCA_001414355.1 Hymenoscyphus salicellus
CCCTTAGCCTCGCTAAGACCCCTCGCTTGCCGAGCCCCTGGTTTACCCGACCCCCTTGACCCAAGTCCCTCACAGCCTAATACTCTTGTACAAGAAGACAACGCACCTGCTCATGTACACAAAGAACAGCAAAAAGTCTTTGATTCTTAGTGTATTTTTAAGCTCCTTTGGCCTAGAAACTCCCCGGATCTTAACGTAATAGAGCCTACTTAGTACTAGATAAAGAGAGACAACAAGAAGGGGGCTACTCACAGTAAAAAGGAGCTGAAAAAGGCATAGGAGGAGTGTTAGAGAGATATGCCACAAGAGAAGATACAAGCTTGGGTTGAGAGAATTACAAGGCATGTAGCAGAGATAATAAAGCTGGAGGGGGGCAATGAGTATAGAGAGGGTAGAATTAAGGGTAAGGAGAAGGTGAGAGTATATGATTAGAGTATTTAATTCTAGGAATAACCTCAAAAAGCACTGACACAAATACCCTTGAAAAGTGGCTTCAGGGCACCTACCACCTACAGGGTACCCCTACAGGGCACTAGCCTGAATCGCCCATACTTTTGACCGCGTCCTCCGTATTACTTCGTACAGGCCCAAACTAATCCGGATTTCTAGTCCGTGCATACACCCATGTTCACAGGTCGTATGTAAAGCTTCGAAAAGCAGTATAAGAGGCGTGGGAAGCTGTTACACATGAGAGAATTAAGGAGTTAATTAGTACCTTACGAGCCTGCGGTCATAGGTCTGTGCGTACAGGCCATTTTTTGGCGATCCTCAGGCTTCACTAAAATAATTACAGGCAGTTAAAAACGAAAGCTATAATCATCACTTCAACGTATTGAAACGACCAAGAATTTAGAAGACTAAGCCTTCGATTAACTAAACGAGATGAAGTTAAAGTAGATTTTCCCTAACTAACTTCATTTATTTTTCAACTTTGAATTTCATTTTGTAAATAAAATGCCCTGTATGCACAGACCTATGACCGCAGGCTCGTTACTTTTTGCAGTGTCAGCCAACAGAGGGGCAACGATGAGAGGGGCAACGATGTCGCAAAGCTACCTTCCATTACCGTAGTACTACGTAAATTGACCCTTAGGCCAGCCCCTCTTTTACGGTGAAGTCCCGGTAGGATGGTCATAGCTTGACCGCTGAACGCCACAGCCGTTGTGTCGACATCGGTCCAAAACATCTCGCTTAGCGCTCAAGGTGCGGGGCGGCTCACGATGTGTCTATTGTACGAAGTTTTTACGAAGTACTTCGTAAGATACCTTCCAAGGACGGCCGCCATCAGAATTACATACTGCGATAAGCTCATTGGTAAGGAGACCCCGATTGATGAACACGTTACATCGTGCACAAGAATCCCGTGTCCAGTGCCCGTTCGGGAGCATCTGAGCGGGCTCCCGGTGGACATTATAAGTGGCAGTAAAAGACGAGGGTCGCACCTGCCTACTTCCCTCGTTGTTATAGCTATTTTGGGTAATTTTAGCAAATTATCCTAACTTTTAGAACGATTTAGTAGTTAACCTAAATACTTAGAATAATCAACTTTAATTGCCCTATGTGGTTGGAACAACGCACAAGGTAGGCAGGTACAAACCTGATATGTACTGCCACTTTTCTTGTCCACCACAAGATTCCCCAGCTTTCTCTCGGGAAGCCTGGTCCAGATTTCCATTTTGGCTTCCAATTTTTCACTCCAAGGCCTACTGTAGCTTGCGCGCACGTCGACACAACCTGACTACTCGGCTCGCTGTATCTGTTCGCTCAACATCTTCATATTCATCATCATCATGTGTGCTACCGTCCTCAAGCCCACCAACTTCACTCTCTTTTTCACGCTTCTTCTTCTCATCATTTCACTCTTCGTCTTTTTCAGGGCCAGCTTTGGATCCTGGCTATCACCATCGCCATGCTTCTGCGAATAACCCAGCCCGAGTGGCAACGCTGAGTTGACCACAATACCCCCCAGTGCCTATCTCCAAGCTTTCCGCACGATACCCGAGCTCGAAGTTATGACGGAAGTTGGAGATGCAATATGGTCAACGATATCCTCGACTAAGCAAGGCGGCTTTCTCTGGGTACGACACAATGAGACGTACAAGACCGGACACGGCGTGAGCATGTTTCATGCTCTACACTGCTTATCCATGATTTGGGATGCTATCAAAGAGTCAAAGAGCGGGAAGGTTGCTCACTCACATGGCTCCAAAAGAGGCATTCATGTGGGAAAGAGTGAGGATGAGATACATATAGGGCACTGTCTCAGCTATGCTGCGCAGTCATTGCTGTGCTAGGCTGATGGCACGCTGGAGCGTCCGAAAACTTACACTGATGGTGCAGGCAACGTGCTGAGGGACGATGTGGACGGAGAAGACGTTAAACATCAGTGAAAGAGTGCGGGTTATCTCAGAGAGAAGATTGAGCAGACAGAACAGCGTCCGTTGGACTCAGTACCGGGACTGAAAGAAGGGCCAACGATGTGGGATCTCTTTGACCAGCCGAGGTAAATAGTTGTTGACAGTAAATAATGGTGAAACCGAGAAAGCTGTTTCTGGGCCAGTGCCAACATGCATTTGTAAAAGTACATATAGTCATTCGAATTATTAAGGTTAGTCTTTACCCTCAATATACTCCATCACAATCCACTCCTTCCTCGCATGGCACATGAACCAGCTCAGGCCCCTCCTTTGGTCTTCTAATATCTTGCATCAAATGTTCCACAGAGTTCTCTCTTGCCCATCCCACCACGTGATCCCAGTTCTGGCATGCATGCACCGTCCTGAAGTTCGGCTTTGGCATTCGCTCTCCTTTGACCCAATTGTACGTCAGAATGCTGAGGTCTCCGCTACACATCGACGACTGGCGAATCTGCTCAATACAGTGCTCGCGATGCGCCTGAACCTCCTCCGACGTGTGGCCATGGAAGCCTTGATAGTCGGGGTACTGATCTGGGTAGAAACTCTGGCGAATAAGATTCTGGCCCATAGGTGTGAGTTTGCTGACGGGCAACAGGTATTTGGAGGTGCTCGCTTACCAAACAGTGCAGTTTGTGCACTACATCAAAAGTCGCCACGTGCTTGTCCTCAGGCTCGTAGGGCACGCGGACTCCTGTCCCAAGAGAGGGATTGACTTGTTGGAAGAGCTTTGCAGAGATGCTGAATGCGCCCATGTCGTCCTCGACGAGGCTTTTCCATGCTTGGTCTGTTTCGTTGCTGGGAGCTCCAGACCAGACTGAGG
Source organism: Hymenoscyphus salicellus (assembly GCA_001414355.1). Lineage (NCBI taxonomy): Eukaryota > Fungi > Ascomycota > Leotiomycetes > Helotiales > Helotiaceae > Hymenoscyphus > Hymenoscyphus salicellus. Next base: position 3,238 of record LLCD01000177.1, read on the forward strand.
AGAGTGTGAACGTCCGTTGCTGTCTCTGTAAAAGCTTTTCATTAGGCGCTGGACTGAGGTCAGTCTCTGAGACTTCGAATCTGAGGCGGGCATAGGCCTACTTGGAGGGAGCATATAGTCGGTAGCATGCGCCCATGACGTGAACACGGTGATCATGAAGATATCCAGAAGCAATATGGCCACATTGCACGCGAGGAAACACCGCGGCCACAATCGTGGCAGCAAACAAGCGTTCTTCGAGGCTGATAACTCTTCACCATCGTCGAGGTTGCCCAAGGGCCGGTATGAAGCCTTTGTCTCCTTATTCACGGCCGCCATTTGCCAATATCTCACAGGCCACAATTGAGCTGAGGTCTGTATAGCGTGGTTGGAGAAGGATCAATACGTAGGTACGTCGAGAAATACAAGTTACAGAGAGGTAGGGATGTTATTTCATAAATTATATAATTATCAATTAATAGGTTTTTCCTCCATTATATAATAATTAGCTTTATAATTATATAATTATAACATCCCTATAAAGAGGGCATTTTCTGACAAGGTGTGGTCAAGGGGGGTGGCAGGATTCAGTGCCTAACCACTCTAACCCTACCGAGGCAGCAGCTCGCCATGCATTTCGTTATCACTTAGAAGTATGTAGGTGGATACAGCAACAAACCATGCACATGCATCATATGCTCGGCTACACCGCCAGACCAGACTGGAAAGCTTGACCACTGGGCCCATGCTATGCTCCTAGTCTTGGCAGAGCCATCGCCATCGTCTTCGCTGCTTGCTTTACCCCTCTGAGGACTGAGGTCTGATAATCTTTCATCAAAGTCACCATGGCGTCGAAACCACATGCCTCCTTTCAGCCAAAAACACTCGAGGAAAAGTATCTCGATCATGATGCCGCTTCTGAAGACCACGACAGCTCTTCCGCCCTCCTACCATCACTCGAAGAAGACGGACGCAGTCTCGAACAAAGTCATCAACAGAGACGTCTTGTTTTCGTTTCGATCGGCCAGGCGGTCTTCTTCATATTTTCTCTTTCTATGCTAATGTATTCGTTGTATTTGCAGAAGCAAATGCCTCAAAATTGCACGCGAAAGATCTCGTCGCCCTGTGAGTGCATCACCCCCACCACTTTTTCACAATAATGTCTTACCATCTACCAGCTCCTGCACTCGAAGCTTTCACCGACGATGATTACGAATGGGTCCGCTGGAACACTACGTTGAACAACTTTGGAGAGTTTACCGGCAACTACACGGAGTAGAAAGCCCAAGCATGGCTAGATATCACCGCAAGTAAGTTCGGTCAAACTCCAGCTCGAGTAGTTCGGGTCACTGCTTTCACGTTTCTTTTCCACTGATCTGGCGTCATCTCCCGTCACTACTGTGTCCGAGGCCGATATGATCAGCGCTGGTGCTTCCTTGGACTCCGTACGAGTGCCTGAATCTGCCGGAGGCGGCTACCTGGCTCAGCTCGAGGGGTACGTATTCTCCGAGTTATTTTTCCCTCTTCCAGGTCGTTTCAGGAGGAATAAGACACCATTTCCTCCTCAGACATCTTACTTCTTCCTTAGACATCCCTATTTCGTACTCATTTCCTCAAACATACTTCTTTAAAGGGCAATACTACCTCCGAGATCGTCATCTAGATTCCACGATTTGCATTGCCTTCGCGTACTGTGGTACGATCACCACTCCGAGGAGATCCCAGAGACCAAGAAGTCCAAGCTAGAGAATTCACGACACTATGAAGCGCATTACGAGCACTGCATCGACCTTCTACGGCAGAACCTGATGTGTCATTTTGAGTGAGTTCCAATCCTTTCTCCGAGCAAGCTATTGACTTACACACTTACAGTATAAGCTTTGCGACTTTCAATTGGCTCGTGGACATCGACGAACCATTCCCTTATTTTGCGAACCCCAAGAAATGCCGCAAGTTGGACAAGTTCCTGGACTGGGCAAATGAGCACAAGTTTCATAAGCCAGAGGGCTTTGTCTGGGAGGCTCCTGATGACGCTCATTTAGTCAGAGTGGTTGATCGTGTTGCGCAATTGGATGAACCTCGAGTGGACAAGGATGGGAACGAGCTGTGAAGACTTTGTAGCCTTTGATTTGATCAATAAGTGATGTTAACCGAGAACCTCTGGGCATGCAATCAAGTATTCAGGGGCACAAATCCGTATGCCCATGTATGTAGCAAAGGATTTAGGTCGTGTTAGTAGACCCCGTTCATTCCTTACTATGCGCTATACATAATCCAAATTATAAAGTGTGCTGGCATCCCAACTCTTCTGACCACAGACACTGCCGCAATTTACAGTGGTCTTCCTGTATTCCCCATCTATTTCACAAAGTAAAGAGGTTGGAAAACCACCGTAACGTTTGTTGGAATGCTCGATTTGGCAGTTAATTTGTCCCGAACCACTGTTTCTCGTATCAGATGTCTTTTCCACCATAAGCCCTTGCAAGCCTCCAGCTTTCAAAGATATTTTGTAGTCGCAAGCTCCAAAGCACTCTCACTGCCCTGTAAGCCCCACTGCTGGGACAAATTAACTGCCAACCCGAGTCTCACCAGCTCTGTTCGGGGATTTACAGGGTTAACAAGTAAGGTACATTTACGGCAGGTGCTTTTAAATCCCCGAACGGAGCAGGAGATAGGATTCACGGAATTACGTAAACAGACATCGTTTAACTATCTCTACATCAGGATGAGTCATTGTCCTCCCCGTATATAGATCCCTCCCTCAGCTCCTAGCTTCTTGATAGTAACCAACACTTTTTGTCGCAAGATGTCTTCTCCAAATCCCACTCTCCGCACTAAAAATCTTACCCTTCGTCCCGCCGTCCCTTCTGATGCTGGCCCCCTTGCAGCCATTTTTGCCAACCCCCTCAACACCCAACATGAACCGCACAAGCCAAGCAACCCAACGGTAGAAGAATACCAAGGCCGAATCGCCAAATGGGAGGACCTACGCGCTGGTGGGCAAGCCTACTTTCTCGTTATAACCCGCCCAGATAGAGTTATCGGCTTCGGCGGCATTAACGCCATCTCTACAGACGCTCAAGGTAAGCGAATTGCAGACCTGGGTGTGCTGATTGACAGCTCTGGGTGGAGGAAGGGGTACGGGCGGGAAGCGTTGCAGGCTACGTTGGACTTTGCATTCAGAAAGGTGGAGGCCGAGGGCGTCGGATGCGAGGAGGTGTTTTTTGAGACATTGGCGGTGAATACGCCGTTTCAAGGACTGGCTGATCGGATGGGGATGGCGAAGTGGAAGCGGGTGATGAGTGAGGGAAAGGAGGTTGAATACAGGTTCAGCAAAGAGGATTGGGAGGGAATGAAGAATGGAAGTGCGTGAATCGGACTTTGATGAAAGTTAGATCAAAGTTACTCGTGATTGATGTTACATATAAGCCCGTTGCTTCTTATATGGGAGCAGTGGACTTGACATGCACTCCAAGTATGCTGGCGCCGCCAGCCGTGAACGCATGTGCAACGACTTCGAGTAAAGAGACCTTCTTGTTTACTACAGAATATCCTATTTTCACACTAATATTAAATAATTCAAAAGAATCCAAAGGTTATAGTAAGTTACGAGTTAAGCTTAATTTTAGCCCTTTTTTTGTAAACCATATAATATTCTTTTCGTACTTTTTCTAAAAAAAATAATAACTAGAAATTAAAGGTTATCTAAATAAGATAAAAACCAGCTAGAAAGAAGTACTATATCTTTTTTTCCCATTTTCTTACTCTTTACTAGTCTAATTTATATACTACAATCTAAGAAACAGAGAAAATTCCCCTTTCGTGTCGCCTCCCCGCCAAGACCCTACAAGAAATAGAACAGAGAAATAAATATCTGTTTTCTGCCTATAAAGTTTTGTCACGAGAAAATGGGGTCACATGACACCCCATTTTCCCTGTATATATATCAGAGTTTTCACCTCCAAATACAAGGCTCCTTAGAGCGTTTTAACCTACATTTATGCGTCACAAGTTTATAGAGAGAAAGAAGCTATATATGTACTTACTTGAACGTTATTTAGAACCCTACAACATGCTTTGTTGTTGTGGAATTCGAGAAATAGTCCTCAAAAGAGGGGGTGAGGGGAAAAGACATAGGAAAGGAGCCGTTTTCAAAAGGTGCACGGTTTGCCACAAAAAAAAAACAGGCTCCAAAATCAAGCTTAATTCGCAACTCACTGTATCTCTTACACTTTTACATCTTCTCGGCACTCATCCTTGAATGCAAGTCCGTATTGAAGGATGTATTACGTGATCTACCACCAGTAGACGTTGATCATTGTTGCTTGCCTTTTCCAGTTCCCGCCTCTTCGAAGTCGGCTCTATGGACTGCCTCTGGATACGAAACCAAACTTCCTTTGACCCCTTGGCAGTCACGAACGAATGGCAAATTCTACAAAGACAAGGAACAGGAAATGAGAGGCTCCATCGAGAAGCTAGACGAACCCAAAGGCTCTCTTGCAATATATATTATCACTTACTCTCTCCTTTTAGTTGTCAGACTTGAGACTATGACACAAACTACATCCAGCCTCTCTATCTCAAAAAAACTAACTTTTATTGATCGAGATCAACCGATCGGTTGCCAATCATGGCTTCCCCCGGTCACGAAAATCCTCAACGCGAGGCCGAGGAACCAAGTTCAGGTGCACCCCAGAAACGAGTCATGATGCAAGAATTCCAGAAGGAAGTACACAATAAAATAGGCAAGTAGAAGTCTCACTGAGGAGTACGGCCCTCACTACCTACCCCCTAATTTATCCAAATCCAGGTTTTCCTGGCAAAGAAGAGAATGAAGAGGTGGAAGGAGAGGGCAAGGAGAGTAAAGGACGCTCTCTTGGACGCGTTGGGCATACTTCGCAAGGGGAAGGACAAGTGAATTTGGCAGATTGGGCATGAAATCAAGGATTGCTGACAGATGATGAATCATATGAATGAACCTTGAAAGGGAAGGAAGCCGCTTTGTGAATTAAATCTCCATCCCATTTCCCTATATTAAGACCCTCTTGGGTAGAACCTTCTAAGCCAACACATCACCCAAAATTTGGAGCCTTCAAGTGAGCATCCAGTCACTTCTGCACTTCGAACGGACCTACTGTCGCCTTCCTCCGAGTTCAACGCGGAAGTCTTCCAAAAACAAAACACTCAGACACTTCGAAAAACCAGGCTTCCCTACGGATCCCTCAACAAAATGTCAACCCCCTCAAACAAAAACAACGCTACCGCTTCCGAGACTCCCAAGCCCAAGAGCATTTAGCAAGACCAGGAGACTCGGCAAGCTCCGGGCCATCTGAGCCAATTTCGTTTATCCCCATCCCTTCTGAGTCTCCTAAACTCAGGCACTCCTAGTGACGGAGAGGATACGTCTAGGGGTACGTTCTTAATTCTACCTCCTGGCTGAAGTAGCTAATATGAAATAAGATAACATGGTCGCTTTCAACCAACAAGATAGTCAGCAAACCCAAGAATCGGGAGTCCCAACATTTTGGCCACCCCCAAATGCGTTCAACTATCGAGAGTACCAGCCGCAACGTAAGTTTATCTGTTTCCCATAATGCTGTTTCGTCAACCAATAAGCTAACTTGAAATAGCACCCGAAGAAGCTACATCGATAATATCAACCGCTGAAACCTTCAGAAGAATGACGGAAGAGAATGTTCCACGTTGGCTGGAGGGAATCAGAAGCATGGAAGAGAACTTCAAAAGGAGGAAGGGCAGTATGGCGAGAAATTTGGAGGGGAAACTTAGGGGTGTAAGAATGGCTTTGGAGAGAATTGGGGAATTTGATTTGGACACAGTTGGAGCGTTAGAGCAAAGCGAGACGGAGCGAGAAAGAGTTGGTCCATGATGAGAAAGTTGTGTTGTGAGCTTGGTCACGGGACCTCGGAGATAGATGAGATCAATTCAATTCACTGTTGAGACCTACGAAACCAAATTCACTCACTTTTCCTACCCGCTCCTTGCCTGAAAAATGAAGGCAATTTGACTCGTAGAACAACCAAAAAAACGACAACAAATCCAGCGCACTCTTTCGGGGCGGCCGCGGTCAAACTCAGCATTAACTGGTTATATTTACGGCTATCAATCCTATACTAGGTATTTCACATTAATGTATACTCAGATACTTAAGCTCGTAGGATGCCACTTTACTGTCTCTTTTCTCTTCATGCAATAAGACATAGGAATACAACCACTTGTTGCATCACACTCTACGACCACCAAGTTGTGCCAACAACAACTTCTGCTTTTTGTCCGTACGTTCCTCAAACTCCTCAAATCCAGGATTGATTTCGCAATCATGCATGTCGTCCAACACTCTCTTCTTGAGGATAAGCTGCGCTTCGGCAGTCACACTTTGCTGGTCGAGGCTTGGAGACGGTGAATTCATCATGAACGCTGGAATTACGTGTAGGTGTATTCAGTTGAGTCTCGTATTGCGCTTACCGAAAATACTTTAAAAGTGAGTGGGTCGACAAGTCGTCGCGTTTGTCGGTGAGTGCTACTCCGTATGTAGACTTGGAAGGTTGAAGGATAAAGTTAAATGAGATTAGGGAAGAAGTGGTGGAAGCTAGCTTGGAGGCTTGTGCGTGGAGTCACATACCTGGATCGATAAATTGACCACTAAGAAAGAGCTGTGTAACTGAACCAATTCAAGCCCCCCCTTCTCTTCCCTTTCGCTTATCCCCACCAAGGCTCAAACCCTCTCCCACTAACCAAAACTAGGTTACACCAGCCTAGAAAAATGTAGACGATTCTGATTGAGCTAGAGCATATTACGAAAAATTCGACAATTGGCATTTAGGATTTCTCTTTGCTGTACCTAAGAATTGATCGGTGCTACTGGGCAGAATCTACGTACGCCTTTTTAAATCCATGACCCTATCCAACAGAACATCTACTCCCATTCCCCAACAATCAAATCTGCAGCCCTCTCCGCAATCCCATAAACCGTGGTCTGTATATGACCACTAACCAGCAAATTAATAACACTAGCATCCACAACCCTCAAGCCCTTCGTCCCCCAAACCTTCAGATCCTCACTCACAACCCCTCCCTCCTTCTCATTTCCCATCGCACACGTTCCAACGGGATGATAAAACGTACTAGTAGCATTTTTCACGTACCCCTCCCACTGCTGATCATCTTGTACGGCAACACCAGGCTCGTATTCATCTCTCCATACTCCTTTTATCGGTTGCGTATTTGCGATTTCTCGAAGGTATTTTGCGAGTCGTATCTGAGCTCCTAGATCCACAGGGGAAGCGAGATAATTTGGGTCTATGAGAGGCGGGACAGCGACGGAAGGAGAGTAGATGTGAACTGTGCCTCGAGAAAAGGGATGCATGAGACCGGCTATCAAAGTAAACGTTTCTATTCCGTAAAAGGGCGAGGTAGATGGTGGGTAGCCGTTGATTGCGGTGAGACCGTCGGAGAAGATGATTTCTACCTGTGGAACTGAGGGGTTGGAGAAAAGGGAGAGTTGTTTCTTTAGGCCAGGGGAAGAGGCTCTGGTGATGAGAGCTTGGGCGAGGGCGAGAAAGTTCGCGTAGGTTGTAGGTAAAATGGTAGACCAGGGGGTAAAAACATAGGCGGAGGCTGTATAGTCGTATCTATTTGGTATTAGCTATATTAAAATTGACGAAAAGGCAAGTATGACAAGCTTGGGTAGGATGGTTCGGGATCTGGCGTTGATAAAAATCCGATGAGGCAGACTAAATCTTACTTTGAAGGTTGTCGAGCATTGTATAAAGCGAGTTGTTCAGCAGCATACGTAGCATTGAATCTCAGCCTGTCAACAGACACAAAGCCAGGCTTCAAAATATACGAGGCATGAATTCTCGTATGATCCTGGAGATTCTCTCCAACCCCGGGCAAATCATAAAGTGGGGTAATCCCAGCTTTGGCAAGAATCGTCCTATTTCCAATACCAGAAAGCTCGAGTAACGAGGAAGACTGAAACGTTCCTGCTGAGACAATAACCTCCTTGCTAGCAGCAATTGAGATTCCACCTTCCAAAGTGACTCCTGTTGCTCTCAAACGCTTGTCAAAATTGATCTTTGCCACTCGAGTTGATAATTTCAGAACAAGATTCGGTTTCGCATACTTCAAATACTCGACGCTATATGAACGTGTATAGTCCTCCCTTATGCAACTGGGTTGTCTCGAAACACCATTGGGATCACCACCAAGGCTCTCACGATTGACCTTTAATCCCAGACTTTGCATGACCGGCGCAAATGTAAGCTGATGAGAAGGAACAATCCGATTGATAAGCGTTTGGATATACCCACCCTTTGCGACACCTTCGCTTCCATATTCAGGAGTAAATGTGAAATTCTCCACTTTCAGCATGCTTCGATACATATTCTTCCAATTCCAACCTTTGTTTCCAAGGTCTTCCCATGCGTCATAATCGGCTTTGCATCCTCGATCCCAGACCAAAAGATTGAGCGCGGACGAACCACCGAGGGTTTTTCCGCGTGTCATTCGGATTTGACGGTTTGCAGTGTGGATTTGAGGGATAGTTGTGAGGTTCCAGTCATATTTAGTGCCGAATGTTGAGCCTCGTCGTCCGGGAATCGTGATTCCGGGATCTTGACGGCCATCTTCTCCTGCTTCTATCACAAGAATGCAGATATTATTTAATCTCTGGCTCAGTCGAGTTGCGACTGTGAGTCCAGCTGTTCCCCCTCCAACTATAACCTGTGAAGTACTTTTAGTGTGAGCTTTATGTGAGAAGGAATTTCATGATCGTAACTCACAAAATCATATTCCGTCTGATTTCCTGAACAGACTGCGGGCGGGTGGCTGCTAGTCGTGTCCACATGGGGCTGAGTAAATATGAGAAATAAGAAAAGGTACCAAAGAAGGTGTTCGAACCTCCTAGAAGCGCTCAGTTTTGTGTAAAATACCTGATGCCGTATCATGGTGTAGTTAACAAGACACGATGCTCTGTTGAAAGAGTTTGATCACTTGCAAGCCAACCACAGTAGATATAAGCACGAAAAAATGAATTAAGTAGAAATCTTACTCGGTTAGAGCTAAGAGACATTATTGGATGATGTGGATGGCGGGGTAGCATTATCGAGATTACATGCATGCCTTGGCATGAAAACCAACCCCTCACTTTAGCTTCTTGGGGATATCTCGACCTTTTGTGCCATCATAAACCATTTCTAGATACAGAATAATTGAAGATAGATACGTGGGCAGATAGTGAAGTGAAAGCTGAAAAAAAGAAGCTTATCAATCGTCGTCAAAATACCGGAGCACTTGCGCTATCCGTGACCCTGATTGCGCTTTCCTCTTGAACCCCTCACCACATATAAGCAGCCTTGTGCAGCCACTTCTACATCACAACAAAAATGGCGCCCGTAACAAAAGAAAACATCCTCGTGTTTGGAGCGACTGGGTATATTGGTAGCTATATCATCGACCAAATAGCCAAAGCCAAGGATTCCTTCGGTCGCATCGCAATATTCACATCCCCAAATACGGTTCAGAAAAAGCCCGATGTAATCAGTCAATTGAAAGAAAATGGAGTCGAGGTGATTGTGGGAAACGCAGATGACGAAACTGAAGTCATGAAAGCACTCGAAGGTGTGTTGGTCAAACTTGCTTTCCCCACAACAAGCTGACCCAGAACCTAGGAATCACCACAATTGTTAGCGCCGTGGGCAGACCAGCAATTGCTGAACAGATCAAATGGATCAAATGGGCTGAAAAAGCTCCCACCGTCAAACGATTCTTCCCATCTGAATACGGGACGGATATAGAGTACAACCAGGAGTCACCAAATGAACCACCCCATCAACTGAAGTTGAAGGTTAGAGCTGCGTTGAAAGATGTTTCATATCTTGATCATACTTACGTGGTTACCGGGTAAGTCACAAAGAGCCAACCAAGTTTCCTGTTTCAATATCTTGTATTGGTAGGCTGATTCCAGCATCTTAGACCGTATGCAGATGGCGCATCCAACGGAACATTCTTTAGTGTAGTCCCATTTGCTCCGGAACTAGGAGGATTCAATGTCAAGGAGAAGAAAGCAGCCTTAACCGGGGATGGAACAGGAAAAATCAGTCTGACAGCACTCGCTGAGTATGATACAAGATCACACCAGAGTAGATCCCCAAACTAATTCGGAATAGTGTTGGAAGGCTGGTTGTGAAGGCTCTTCTGCACCCAGAGGCAGCCAAAAACAAGGCTCTCAAAGTCAACTCTTTCACTACCACTGGCCATGAAATTGTTGCTGAGTTTGAAAAACAAACGGGTGGGGAGAAATGGTCGGTCTCTTATACGAGTTTCGAAAGATTGCGAGAACTGGAAAAAGAAGCTTACGCCAACAACCACCCTGCGGCGACCTTGTATACTCTTCGTCGTATTTGGGCTGAAGGAGGAACTCTATACGAGAAGCGAGACAATGGACTCATTGACGGAGAGGACACGGAAACGCTTTCTGATGCTGTCCGTGATGCGATTGCTGCTCAGCAGTCTGCAAAATTGTAGTGCGACGGTAAAGGGCTGGAAAAGTTGGAGATGTGGACCGGCGGCCGCCGAAATAAGTAGTTTTCAACCTCACATGTTCCCAAAATTTCAATCCCCACTCATTGTATCAGTATCCAAATTGAGATATGCCGAAAGAAGTCCACGCAGGTTCGAGAATCGGTTCTGCAGAGTCCAACGCGTGTTTTGTGCGACTTCTGACAACACATTCTCGACGTGAGAAGACGGATGTGTCACGGACAACGATTTGTAGTTCGGGCTAGGATTCGATTGAGGAAAGTATAAACATCGAGTTCATATCGCAGAGGTCGACGGTTTTTACGCTTGAGAAATGGACTTACCTACTGAAGCGCGTTAGAAATGACATCGCACAAAGAGAATTCACAAATGATTTTACCTGATTGACATTTCCTAGTCCTTCTGCTCCTCAAGGAGGATCTGTGGCAATGAGGATGTGGTGTTATAACAGACTTCTTACCGGGCACACAAATGACGCATTAAGTGCAACACTAGTCCATGGGAGAGTAATAATTTATATTGTTTTTCGAGGCAGAGTCCACAATGTCAATTTCCCACTGTACTTCATTGCCACCACTCATATCAACTGAGACCTGGAATTTGTCTCCAATCTATCATTTTAACCCACGGGCATTGCAGTGGAGATATGAAAAGGGATGCTTACTGAATTTAGGCTGCGTCTTGCCAACCTGAACGGCACAACTCAGTACTTTTCTAGTACGGCTCTAGTACGTCTCTAACGCTTCGACGATCTATATTATTCAAATCAGAACATGGTTTTCCATTCACGAAGCATTGAACTTACGTGGGGAATCGGGATGCAGTTCTCACTCCTAGCCTTTCTCATCATCTCCAATATATCGCACCAAACCCCGCCCATGCCGAGAAGAGTAAAAACACGTTCTTTACCAGAGGGGTGTTTACCGCCGTGGCGATAGTACGCAATGAGGCGGCGATATGCCTCTCGATATAACTGTCGTTGACGTGCTTGTTCTGCTTCGTCTACATCCTTGGAGCGTGTATGAAGCGTTTGGATAGTTGCCTCGACAAGCTCAATCCGCCTTTGACGATCATTCGATGGAGAGACATCCTGACCACTGCTGCTGGACTGTACTTGTGTTGAAGACATGGTCGAAGAGTTGGAAAAGGTTGGAGAGGGATGAAAGACAGGTACAGCAGCAGAGAAAGAGAAGAGAGGAAAAGAAATGAGGTTAGCAAACAAACTTGAAACTCCCCAACTAAGAGCTGGTGTAACAATTATATAATCAGCCCGGCCCCCGAACTATCAAGGCCTCCATCATGTGAAAATAAAGAGTTGCAGAGAAGCTGAAAATATTTGAACGACGAGTATAGCAATAGAGATTAAGTAGCGTACTCAAGAGTCCGGAAAATCTGAAAATCGTCGACAACACTGCCTCGTTTCCTGGAAGATAAGCAGCGTAAAAGGATATCTCCCTGGAGAGCACAGTGTTTCTTTGTTTCCAGGTTCTCCAGAAATTGTTCAAGTCACTCTTTCCTCCTTTTAACCCAAATATCGTAGGTTCTCTTCCGATTGTCCGCTGATAAAAAATATGAGCTAACCAACCAGCTGAGAGGAAACGGAACGGCTGGCATTTTTTCTCGAGGGGGACAAGGGCCGAGTTGTTGAGTCGAGGAGGGGAGGAGCGACCGTAGAAGGCACCGTGAGGTGTCGTGAGGAGAAAGGCGAGATCAGGGTCACTCTTTCCCTCTGACCTTGACAGGCCGCCAGATTCCAGATTGCGAACGAGAAGGAAGGCTCGGTCTCGGCCTCTGAATCGACCCCTCCCAAAAAATCAGTTCCACTTTTCTATTAGCTGTACGGCCCTCTCTTTTTCTCAAAACAACCTACAGCTTTCAACTTGGCGAGGGGCTTGGTAAGACCCATGTGGTTATCGTGCGACCACGTGAGTTCTGGTCCCCTCAATTCTCAACAACAACTGCTCCAAGATGCAAAAATCTTTGGGAGAAAAGAGATTCGGGGAGTTCCTGGCCAGATTTCTCGCTGTTCAAGAGGCATTGATGTTTTTGGTGGGATTGGTAAAATCTGTGTCACATGAGCACTAACACTGACCAGACCTCAACAGAGAAACATTGCTGCAACTGGCAACAGCGAACCGGGGTAAGCAGTTCGAAATTTGTTTGCTTCTGTACATCTCTTGAGCCATCCTGACTGGCCAACGATGATTTTTGGGACGAGGGTGAGGAGGGGTTCACCGGTCAGGGCAATTACGACAGCGGCGCGCGCCATCCTATATATTGGCCACTAGGAAGATACCGCGAAAGCGCCAAACCTGCAAGTAAGGTGGTATTATTGGATCTGATTGTCAGTGCCGTTTATAATGCCTCCATTTGGACTAACTCCCATATAGAGACATGCCGCTGCTTCGGGGATATCACACTATTTGTGGTCGAAAAGGCCACCAGAAGTCTGGATGATGGCATTTCAGTTTGGTATATTCTCCATTATCATTATATTATCGTTGTATATCTCATAAGCTACATGTTCTGCACTATATATACAAAGCCTTTTGAAGCCAAGCACATCGTTCATTTGCGGTATCGTCAACTGCCAACTGGCCTTGGGCTGCCAAATCTAAAACCAGGACAGTGGAATTGACTTGGTATTTGGGGAAGTACGGCAGTCCTGGACCATTCGGGTTTGGATCCTTGCTAGTGGCAAAGTTGGTGATAAATTTCTGCAGTAGATTTGCGACTGTTGCATTTACTGCCAGTCCATCGTTCAATGTTGTAGTATCTCCATTGAAGAAGGTGTATGCAATATCTTCCCCGTGGAGTCCTGGAGGAACGGCGAAGTAGTAGGAGTTTGTCTCATTGGAGAATGCTGTGTTTAAGTATCGCGTGTTGCATGTAAATGACAGCTCAGCTACGAGACGCGATGTTCGTTGGTTGACAGTGGTGTATCCATACGTGCCATCGTATACTGCTGGATAAAGTGTGTCCAAGATATATTCGATGGTCTCACTTGTTGCTGTGGAAAACAGATTCTCAATTGCTGTTGTGAATTCAGCCTCCGTGTCAATGAATGGCGACGTAAAGACAATGCCTTCGTTCGAGTTATGGGCTGTCATCACTTCAACACTGCTGTCAAATTTATCCTCAAGCAAGAGGACACCGGGAAGGTTAGGCGCGAAAGTTCCGTCAACCACTGGGCCAAATGTGAATGAGGCATATGCGGATCTTGCAACTACAATGTAGTTCAAAGCAGTCAGGGTCTGTGAGTCGAGTTCACGAAGTGCTGATACATCGGTGATGTTCTCAGACACCAAAGCCTGGGCCTGAGAAAGGACCGATTGCATGACTGCTTCTTGTTCAGCGTTTCCTGGGGTGACCGAAAAACCTGGACTCTGCATGATCGCTTTTTGGAAGGGTGCTTTCGCTCCTCCAAATGCGGTAATCTGATGCATGATGGAACTTCCTCCCGCAGACTCTCCCAAAACTGTTACGCGGTCGCAGTCACCTCCGAATCGATGAATATTTGTTTTGATCCATTCGAGAGCGAGTCGTTGATCGTAAAGTCCGGCATTGGGAAGTCCTCCTTCGCTAGCAAATGTTGGGCCAGAGAGCCATCCCTATAATTCAATTAGTGTTGAGAGGGGATATATTTGATCAGGAGCACCTACGAAAAGACCAAGACGGTAGTTGATAGCAACGAAAACCACCCCCTCCCCAGCATCCTCTTTCGCTTTTGCAATCAAGCTTGCTGGATTTCCCGAGTTGGTTTTAGACCCTGTTGTGAATCCTCCCCCATAAATCCACACAAGAACTGGAAGTTTCTTGCGGCCATGAAAAGCGTCGACGGGTGCCATCACATCGAGAAACAAGCAGTCCTCTGTCTCTCTCGAGTCCCGCGCTGGAACACTGGCAATTGTCAAGGCATCTTCCGCAGTTTGCACTTGAGCAGCTACACCTTCCAATGTCGCGATCGAAGCTCCACCGAGGGAATAGGTCATAATTTGATACCAGTAGGGACCAGCTTGTGGGCAGATATTCCCAGTTTGGCCATTATTCAGTGTTCGATTAACAGTCGTGGGGAGAATTGGTGCTGCAAATCGAAGATCTCCGACTGGTGCAGCTCCATATCTGATGTTGGAGAAGTTGTAGTATTGACCGGTTTCCTGCTCACAGTTAGTGATCCATTTAGCAGCTGATTACAGGAGAAAATCGAGAGCTTACATTGATAGTGGCTTGCTGAACCACATAACCCAAATCGACGATTGGCAATCCAGTTTTCACCACCGAAGCCCATGACGACCCAGCAAAAGCGACAACAAGGAATGCTTTGAAGTCCAACATCTTGCAAGCTGCCAGCTAGAAATTAGACAAAAAGCCGAAAACGACAATCGTCTGTTGTTTTCACAGCGGGTTCTTATCGCTGTGATAATGAGACCCACAGTCCCAATGTGGTATTGTCAACGAATTAACTGGTTGGGTACTGGTATAACGTTTGATTAAATATTCTGGAAAGATTTGGGTATATGTTTCGCACCCCGCAATCTAAAATATCACATGGGGATCCCTTGTCGGTGACGGCTTTGACAAGCAATTGACAGCAGATCTTACAGGGTGACACTTGTCTGTCAAGGACTTGGTGTTGTGGGATTGGATGAAAAATCGCGGTGGAGAGTGGTGTAGAAAACCCGCCCGATTGGATCTTGGTACGAAGTTGGATTTACATTTTTGTTTCCAGGTCGTTTGGTTTCTTTTATCCTCTTTCTCATCTCACAATATTCTTCATGAACTCTTCATTCCTCTTTTTTGATAATATACTTTGTCTAAACCCGTGGGGGATGCCGTGTTTGCGTTACTGTATACAACCGGTCCCCTTCCTATTGGGCAGCAAAATGGGAGCACGCTCATCACGAACAGCCCGAGGCCCGGAGAGGAAACTCTTTTGGGATGCAATCCTCTGCAATCGAACCGGGATGAAATCGGATTCCAGGTACTTGAGACTACCATGTGATGTTCTGTCATCATAGTTAAGGTTTTTATTGAGAGAATTTGATTCTCTTCCCCTCTTTTCCGCATTCCCCGTACTTGTTTTTTGGTTCTTACGAGATCTATACACGCGCGCGGTCGCGAAAGAAATCAGCTCGAGGACTTTGAGAGTGTCTTGGGCTTCGGAATGTAGAGAAATCGATGAAGCCACAATTGCAGATCATGACTCGCAAAGTTGCACTGATCTGAGACTCTTGAATTTGAGATTGCATCGATCAATGAATTGTGGGGTATTTTTTTAACCTCTTGCCAGAGGTGCGTGAGTTCTGTGCACTTCGTTGGTTCCTTCGCGATGGTCAGCGGCATTTTGATTGGCTCATTGTCTATCCCCTTTCTTGGGATTGCTTTCATTGAAGCTAAAGGAGCTATTCACAAACTATCTCCTGCCACAACCTTCAATTCCCATTCCTCAAATCCCCTCTCATGGCAATGCCCAATTCTCACAGATCCAATCTTGCAGCTTCGTAAAGTTTTTACACTTATGATGAACATTGAAATCAGCCCTCCTCCCAATCGGAGAATCGGGATCTTCAATCGCTAAGAGTGGTGTTATATCGCCATGGCACATCAATGTCTTTCTTATCGTTTCAATGCAATGGTCGGCATGCATACGGTTTCCTACATCACTTGTCCTGCGGATTATCTCGGGGTTAGTATGGCTGTTTTTGAAAGTATGTTTGAGAAACTCGGGGGCAACGGGATTGTTTAAGGAGGAACTGAGATGTCTGAGGAGAAAATAGTGTCTCAATCCTCTTCAAACAACACGAAAGAGGGGGAAATAACTCGGAGAATACCGACCTCAATGCACCTGGTATTTCTAGTCGTGTTTCCGTTGCTTCTCCGATTCTAGAAGATGGGGAATTAGTATTTTTCTAATAAAAATTGACTCGGGGTATAGCATAGGATAAACACTGGGGCTTGGGAGTGATTTTGAAAAGATTCAGGGGTGATGCAAGAGAAAGAAAGCTGGAGAACGGTGTCCCTATTACTTACGGTGCATAGTTCCCAGACTGGTACCATGTATATTGTCGGATGAAATCCTATGAAGTGGTTAGGCTGAAGGATAGCTTGATTGAGAGGAATTGTGTGTGGGAATAGGGTCCTACCAAACAGTGGAGTTGATGGCTACGTGGTGGTTAGCTTAATGTGCTTTTTTTTTTTTTGAAAAGAAATGTTTGAAAGAGGTAAGGGACATACAAGCCATCTAATAGTGCCGCGTATCCAGGACCTTTGTCGGGTGGTACTTGTCTCCAATCTTCTTGGTCGAGCGTGCGATTCAACAAAGTATCTTTTCGGGCGGAATTCGAGCAGCACCAACTGAAACCATGGTGTCAGCTTCGAAAGTGGAAAGAGGAAATATTATCTTCTTACACATCCATAGCTTAGCCCAAGCCACTTCTCATTCTTTGGTTGGCGGCCCACGATATATACTGGGTTCGTCGAATTTGTTGTTGAAATCGTATTCCACATATTCCACGGCGTCGAGAACAGGGGCTAAATGATATCAGAAGAGTGACAATGGCTTCGAGATTTACTCACACCAAGCTGAAAGCTGTCTTGCACATTGGTTATCACTTGACTTGATTGACAGTGCAATGATGAAGGCAGCAAGTGCTATCAAGAATATGACAATGCTCAAAGAGAAGACAATCGTTGGTGAACGTCCTAGTTTCTTGTTTGACACTTCATCATCTGAGCCTCCAGGTTCTTCAATTTCACTCTTCTCTGGTGTTTTGAGTAGACCTCTTATTTCTTGGACCTGCTGATACATCCCCATTAAGGGCCTTGGGTTCAAGAATTGGAACATGAAGATATAAAAATTGTTGATGGCCCGAGTGATGAAATGGAAGCTTGCAAAAAGTCAAAAAAGACTTGGGATGTTGGGAAATACTGTTTTTTCCCACTCTCGTTTGCTGCTTGTGCTCGATCGTCAAGTCATTGCTTCCCTGCCTCTGTACATGTTGAAATTATGCGACCTTTCTTTACATCGAACTCAGCAGAACTGTTTTCGCCAGTTCTGTCCCCCTCAATAATTTCGTTCCCCAAAGATTATGTTGTTCTTCGATGGGCGTTATTCCTGCAATGCAATGCACGCAAACCGCTTTTGTAAGGTGAGCTGGTCGCACGACGATGAGCTGGCAGAAGCACTCGTCCATTTCCATCCATCACATGCGCAGTCTCAATTGAAACACAAGTATTCCACCATTCCTATACCAATGCAATGATAGCGAAAAAGGGATAGTCATGGCCAGAAGATCTTCATTTGACCGCTTATCGACGGTGTAACTGACTGTCACTACACAACACTACATCTTATGATGGATCTGGACTTCTAGATGCTGTGCTCTAGCTTCCTCCTCGGCTGTATTATTTTGAACAGGGGTGGAAGTCAATGATTGAAAGCCATAGTTCTCTTGAAGCACTTTTTTATGCCACTTTTCTTATTTACCAGGTCTCTTGAATAATACGAGCGAGAAAATTTGATCTGTCAAAAAATTTGGTGAGGAAGTTGCCGAGGCGATTGAACGTGAATTTTGAAAAGGAGTTCCGGTACAACTCTCCAAGAAGGCTTAAATCAAGCCGGCAGGTATAAAACCACCAACTCAGGCCTTCTCTTGACAACCAACACCATTCAAATTCCTCGTTTCCAACCCCCAGAGCAGAACAGACGCCACATCATTCATCCCACAATCAAAATGAAACTTTCAACTCTCACTTTAGCAGCCACCATACTCACTCCGCTCCTTGCACTTCCACTTCCCACTGAGAAAGTGAAAGGTATGCTTATTTCCACGATTTAACATCTCATTGGAAATTAATTAACAATGCGCCCCACTCGCAGCTCTCAACCCCCATCAAAGAGAAATCGACGCGGCTGACCCCCATGCTATCCTTGGGGATGTTTCAAAGCGTGAACAGAGTTCAGAGTTACTACCTATAGACCTCTTTGTGATTACATCCCTTTTGAAAATGATCGGTAGCGGTAAAGTAAGTTTTCCATAGCTGCTTGTGTGTTCAATCTCTTGATCATATGGAAACAAATAGCTAATACTTCAAAGGAGGGCTCTGTTGACAGTGCGACTGCTGTGGAGAAGCGGGAATTGAGTACAGATCAAATTAGCGGCCTTTTACAACTTGTCCGTATTTTCGGCAAAGTAAGTGCTTCCTCAGGCACCGACTAGGAGCCGCTGTATCCAAACACCGAATAACTAACACTGCAAAGGAGGAATCGGTTGACGGTGCTACTGCTGTGGAGAAACGAGAATTGAGTACAGATCAACTTGGTTGTCTTTTCAACAGTCATTTTGGCGAAGTAAGTTTTTCACCTACCTGTCTATTATCTCATCTCCTAATTGAGTGTCCACAAACAACTAACATCTTAAAGGAAGACACCGTCGAAAAACGAGATCAGAGTGTAGAGCAGCTTGTTTTTAATATCCTAGGCACCCACAGCGTAAGTTTCCACTTTCTCTCTTTTACTCTATCTCCCAATTTGGCATTGGAAAAGTGGCCAACATTACAAAGGATAGTGCGGTTGAGAAGCGAGACTTAAGTACGGAACAACTCGGCGGCCTTCTCCAAATTGTAGACCTTTTGAGTATCGGAAAGGTATGTTTTTTCTTTGATCTTTTAGACGGTCTTCGGGCGAGAGTTGCCCATTCTTATCTCCATACTGATGGGAAAGGGGATATCTAATGTCACTCATTAGAGCAGTGTTGGCGCTGTTGCTAAACAGGGGTCACATCTTGATCAAATGGTCTCACTGGTCACCCTTTTTGCCGTTGCGGATACTGTTGTACTAGCTCTTTTGCTTTCCCACATTGTCTTGGCATATTTCCAATTCCTGTTGGTAGGAAAACACTTGCTCAATTTCTTCTAACGGGTTCTTAGAATGACGATATTTCTGGCACGAAAAAGCGTGGTGGGATGGTATGTTGATCAATAATGGGTTCTCGATGCATCGGTAATCAATGCCAGGAAACTTACCAATTTAATGTTGACGCTGAGAAGCGTGGTGAGATGGTAAGTTGCCTCAAAAGTTCCAGTACCTGAAGTATTGCTGATCGTCGGTAGGAAACGGACAAGTTCAATGTTGTCAACGAGGGTGCTGAGACGCGAGGGGAGAAGGCATTTTACCTCAATTTCTAGTACCCGAACTTTTGTTAATTATCAACAGGAAACGGACAAATACCTCCCTGTCGTCGATGCTGCTGGTGAGCGCGCAGGCTGTATGTCTAACTCAGTTTGTTACACGAAGTATTGCTAACACTCTACAGGCAACCGACTGCTTCAATGTTGTAGTAGGAGCTGCATAAAAGCGAGGAGATGGTAAGTTGATATTGTTGATTATAGACAGGAAGCGGACAACTTCGTACTTGCGGTCACTGAAACTGAGTGAGAAAGTGGAAGTGGCGTCTAAGCAGGAATTTCAAGTAGGAATTTGGAAGTAGAGGAGATATGGACACGCGGCTTGGTGGTTTGATTTGATGTGGAATTTCATTGGAGAGAAAGTCAGTTTGCTTCACACAGAGCGAAAAGTTTGGAAACTATTTAATGTGATTCTAGACCCGAACTCTCATTATATCTCAACTATCGTCGCAGGTTTTCAGGTTCTCGAGTGGATCCAACGGCTCGCTTATCACTCGAAAGAAGAAACAGTGTCCGGACAGCCCAGACCAATTTGTCCTTCACTAGTAATGCCATATCTGACTCTCATTTTGCCCAAGCTCGACGCATCTGTGTTGGTTCCCGATGCCGTTCTCGCGTATACAGAAATATCCGAAGTCTGAGTGAACGCCACCAACTCACCAACATCTACTAAGCACATTTTAGGAATTCTATCTTTGCGATAGAAACAGACAACCGTGACAGCCAAAATAAGGATCAAAATTAAAAGAGCAATAGGCGGTGCTAGTAATATATAGGCCCGCATAGGATCGAGTTGCCGCATATCCTTCCTCGAATGGAGAGTCACTTTCTCCACAGCCGATTGCTAGAAAATGAGTTAGTCTTCGCCTATCAAAAAACATCTTAGAAAACGGCATAAGATAAAATCTGGGGTTCGGGAATGTTGTAGGAAAGAGCTAGGAGTAATTCAAGAGAAAGAAAGTGGGAGAACGGTGCACCCAATGCCTACTCGACTCATCGTGATTGCCAAAGCGCCCGAACTGACGTTAATGAACTCTTGTAGTTGGTTTATTGTCCAATTTGTCGGAGGGTCCTTCTCACCATTTGTCGTGAACATGGTTGGCAATCCCTGAGGGTTGGAATTGAACATCGGTTGCGCGCCGTCAACACTGGGCCCGTTTGTAACCACAGCAAGACTAAACCATGCTGCAACACGTTCATTAACCAGTCCATCTTTCTCGTCCCGAGCAATACTTCCGAACCGAGAAACTGTTGAACGCAAGCTGCTCCCTCCCCCAATAGAAAAAGTGCTATCGATTAGCTTGACATCCACAACGCACGCCACCGCGGAGATACCGTTGGTAAACTTGGCTTTGATCATCTCAGCTGTGGATACAGTTTTAATCCCCTTCTCAATTTCCCCATTGACTGATGCAAAAATAATCGTGGAAGTAGCACTGGTATTGCTCTTGCGAACCAGATCATCTACCCAGAGAGTGAGTTTAGGCTGTAGTCGTATGGTAACCAGGTTATCGTTATCAGTGTCTTTATTGGCAAAATTCGTCTTTATTCGTAATGTATTCGTCTTGTTATTGAGTATCCCATCTATTTCAAGGGATTTACCAGTACAGGTAATATCCTTCTGTATTTTCAAAGCGTCTGCTGACATATCACCTCGTTCTAGAAGCTTGTCTCTGTCCATGAAGAAATCCCTAAATTGCGGTAGTGGTTCTTGAGAGAGACCCTTGCTCCAAGATGCATATAGGTTCATCGCATCTGTAATTGTGCCGGGTAGCGGTCCTGGTGGGTTCTTTTGCCTGTATCTAAACCCAATCCCGCCGCCAACTTGGTAGTTACTTGAGAATTCTCGAGTGACATTTTGACGTTGAAACGCAATACCAACGATCGCAGAATCAACCTGAAAATTATTGTTAGGTTCTTCAGTCCAGTAGGGCCGTCTGGGATACTTACTTGGACGAGAATTGCGGCAATTATGACAGAGGGCAGGATCATCAATCCTCTTGCTCCGGAAAATTGGAAGATTGCCTTCAGGAGGGCCGGAATGGAACCACGGGTAGCTGCGAGATAAGTGTCCATTTTGTTCAACCGATAAGAGCGTTCGTGGAGGATTGGCCAAAGGGCTGCTGAACCAAAAGCATAAGCTGCGTATGCTATAGCACCCATTCCAATGCCGCTGCAGGAAATCTCGGGGTCAGTATTGCCGTTTCTAAAATTGTTTTTGAGAAAGACTAAGAGGAACCAGGGTTGTATAAAGAGCAAATAGG
>LLCD01000178.1:0-25131 GCA_001414355.1 Hymenoscyphus salicellus
CCTGTGAGGAGTTTGGGAAGTGAGGTTTAGGATTTTAAAGTGGGAGATAGGTTGGCAGCAAAGGAAAATAAAATCTGGAACGAGAAATGAAATGCCCCCGGTATCCGTAGGATATGTTATGTGAGTTTGCGACGAGTACATCGATCGCTTAAGATTCTTATTGCATATTGTTGTTATATATCCTGCTATTCCCTGGTAGCCCAAGAATAGCAATCTAAAGTATTTCTCGCTATTGCTGGGTAACCCTGGGAGAGCACTGCACAGTCTAACCACTTCTGGTGCTTCTGAAAATTTGTTGCACATCGCGATTTTCGATTGTCTATTCCCAGGTAACCCAGGAGCTGAAAATATGTTGTAAGCTACTGATCTTGGGTAACCCAGGGATAGCGAGACATCGACTTGATATTTACGAGGTAACTTGTGAATAGCACCTGTGTATTTGTAGGTTACCTACCGATGGTAAGCGGAGTTCTAAAAATGCATTTAATGAGGTAATAACAATTTCTAAGCGAACTTGAACATTTTGTTGTGCATCGGTGTTTGACATTCCCCCTACCTTTAGGTAGCCTGGGAAAGTAGAAAGTGATATTTATTTTATGAGTCGCATTTCGACTATTGTTAGGTGACCTACAAATAGCACTGTGGATTTTTGCTTGCCTATTTGTAGGTAATCTACGAATACAGTCGGGGTCCGCTGCTAATCGGCACGGGCCACTTTTACACCAAAACTCAAGGGAAGCACTCTACAAGATTTATACCTCAACGCTTCTTGAAACTTTCAAAGTTCATTGAAATTGTTAATTCGAGACTTAGCTCTAATTGTATCTACTTAGATCTCTTAGAGATTCTACAGGTAAAAAGTTATAGGACGTGAATGTAAGGCAAATTTGAAATGTGCACGTTTTACACCAAAAAGTAAGCGAAATCGGGTAAAAAAAGAGAAGGTCCTACAGAAACCGAATTTCTAAGAGCAATATATGTAATTGGCTATGCGCATCAAATTAAAAGATGAATAAGGTCCGAATAAAGACAAGTTTCTAATTATAGAAAAGATTGTCGAGCGTAGAGGTTATAATACGTTAAGGGGAAGTAGGCAAAACAGCTATTTTTGGTGGGGTTTCGGAAAGTGCCGATTAGGAGTGGTCTAGTACTATAGTAGATATAACAAAAATTCTGTTTTCATCTTTCCTTTTGATATGGAAATGACATCCTAATAGTTTAGTAGGAACCAAGTTCCTGTTCTTACTGCGGTCGAGGAGCTAGCTGGTAAGTTCTTAGCCATCCAAAAATTTATCAACAAAAGTATTTGAATGAAGAAGGTATGTATTTGAATGGTTTATCGTTATTGGAATAAAATAGATGTCACCCCGGCGCTTTGTCCCTCTGGAAAGACAACTCTTTACGGTTGCAAACGAAATGGAAGCAAGTGCGCCAGTGATCTGAGCCGCGGATTATTGGATGAGAGGGGGTGCGTGATGGGGGCCTCGTGACCCGAGGTGGACCCGTGCAAGTGAATATTGCCCTCGACTATAAATGCGAAGCTGCTTTCGCGGCTCAATCCAAATTATGCTATGCAAAATTACCAAGAGACAAGAGAAATCTGCAGGTCTCATGTTAGGTTCACCGAGCTAAAATTGAATACTATGTCGACACTTACATCTAGATTTAAGTCAATATGGCGTCAGAAAGTTAGTGCATTAGTTCTAGAATCGCTCTCCTTCACAGGTCTTCGTCATCCATAAACATTTCCACAATCTCATTAAACCTGTAACTCTCAAACATCAGTTCCAACAAAACAACACAGCCTACCAACCTCTCCTCTCCTCATAACCGCCACCATTTCAACTTCAACCTTCCTCTCACCAACTGAACAAATAATCGCCATCCTACTACCTTCTACCCTCCTCATCTCCCTCGAAGCCTTTATTCTTTACAAATACAACCACGAATGTACACCACATCTAGCAAAGAAAAAGCCTTGGTTATGGAAGGTTCTTCTCATATTTCCTGCTTTCTTTATGTACACTATGATCGAGGTCTTCGTCGAAAACATTGTAAATATTTTACTAGTTATCGTAGTCCTTTTCATAACTTTGCTTCTTGATTTGCTGTGTTTTGAGATAATGAATCTTGCGGATTCTTATGCTGATAGATCATTTACGGAGGAGGAAAAGAGGAAGATGAAAGCTGGGGCGGAGAAACGCGAGAGAGAGCGAGAGGGGACTTGGGGAGAGTGTATAGTGTGGAGAAACAGAGAGTTGGAAGAAAATAAGTCATCGAAATCTTTGGCATTTCTGTATCACCTGAGCCAGGTAAAGTGAAATTATCTAGTCCTGCTCGAGAGATTTATGTGTTCTGTTACATGTCGTCATTTGACTCTTGGAAGGTCACCTGCGAATAACACTATGGTATTCTACGACTATTTGTAGGTGCCCTACCAGTAACAGATATGCTTTCAAAGTGCATGGACATAATGACATCACTATGTAAGAATTAGAGCTCAATTTAATATAACATCATAATTGAAGAATATCAACTCTCGCAACCTCCATATTTCTTGTCTTCGCACTCTTCAGAACACCCATCAAGCTTCGCTCCCGCAGAACCCCAAAAATATTTCCCCTCAAAAATGGACATAATAAACCACGCTTTGACAATCTCTGCCCTCCTCGCTTCTCTAGGCATATCTGTAATATACAAACTCAGCCACAAATACGCACCGCTCGTCACAGCCAAAGCTCCATCACTTTGGAAAATGTAACTTATAGTACCAATATTTATCATCCCCTTTTGAGTCACATATTACGATAATCCTCTGCACGCCTATTTACATACTATGGCTATTTTGTATGCGCATGTGGCGGGGGCTCAGACTATGCACGGATTTGAATATGAGCTTTGGGCCAAAGAATGGGAGGAAATGAGAGAAGACGAAATGAGAAAATTGGAGGAAGAGATACAGGAACGTAAGAGGGAATTTGAGAGAAGGACACGATGACATAGAGATTGAGGAATCTCCGAAGTAAGGAGATTTCCTGCGTTACACCTCTATTTTTGTGACGGGAGTACTGCATGAACTTGGTTTCGTGGGCTTCTGCATGAGGCTTAGTGTAGAAGTAACACAGTTTCAAGCATGCCCATTGCCTGATTATTGTCCACAACCAAGTACGAAAAACTTCAACTGACAATCAACGGTCGAACCCCATTTTCCCTTCTTCGGACTCCTAATCCGAAAAATTACATATCTCATTTTTCATTCATTCGCTTCTACACCCCCATGGAGACTAGTCGCATATACGAGTCCCGCGATAGCGAGAAGGAGGAAGTTAGGCTCGTCACTCTGGAACATGGAATTTTCACGCGCGACATATTGCATCATCGCCAAAGTATTGCTGCTTGACGATCCCTCATATGAAGCTCTTTCTTATGCTTGGGGAGACCCAAAATCCACTCGAGAGGTTTTCCTCGATGGCGTGTCTTTTCAAGTCACCGATAATCTGGAAGCCGCTCTTCGACATTTGAGATATCTCGAAAGCCGGAGGGTTATGTGGATCGATGCGATTTGTATCAACCAAAGGGATCTGTCTGAGAGGTGCACACAAGTCAGCCACACGGGATCAATTTATCAGAAAGCTTCAGAAGTAATAGCGTGGTTGGGTGAGGAGTACGAAGAAAGTGATTTGGTTTTTGATGCCTTTGATGTTTTGCTCACCGGACGCAACAATGTTGATTATCACTGGACAAGAAAAAAAATCGACGTTATTGATAACACGAAGATTACTGAGGCCATAAATAAGTTCTCTCAACGACCATGGTGGCATCAATTGTGGACATTTCCCGAGGGCGTTCTTTGCGAATATTTACTTATCCTGTGTGGCAAAAGAGAAGAGAACGAAAAAGACTAAGCGCAGCTGTTGATCGCTGGCTTCGCCACGAGGCTTTATGCAGTGAACGCTGCGCGGTACTTCCCCAAGGATTTTATACCTTGGACAAAATCCACAGAAGTCTATCCAGAAGCAAAGACCTTCTTTCTCTGCTTGCAACCTACCGCCTTCGACTTTGCCGAGACCCCCTCGACAAAATATACGGCTTACTAGGATTGAGGAGATCGCGGAATTATCCTCCTATAGAGCCAAATTATTTGCTTCCCACCGAGAAACTCTACAGAGACTTTGCGTTTAAACAGATTGAGTTATCGGGAAATCTCGATATCTTGAGCCACCTTAGCTCGGTATTTCAGGCGGTACAGGCTCTTCTTGGGCTCCCTACTGGACAATAAAGGAAATCAATGGGATGGATTTTGGAGTCCGTAATACTCGAATACTTGGTTTTTTTTACTTCGTCAGGCCAGAGCCAGGCGTCTCCAACGGAAAAGGAGCCAGGGAAAATTCTGCTCAGGTGCAAGTTCTTCAGAACGATCGCCATTATCAGTCAACCGAGGACTTCTAATTCTCTTGGAGTTTTAAACAAACATACGATGTTTGGAAAGATAGAGTGTTGCTGGGGATTTCAATTGAAGCCAAGTACCTCGGTGATAAACCAGAAACAACACATGCAGATGCAGTCTGGCAGACTATATGCTCTTCTTGTGTCTTAAGAAATCTATGATAGATGGATAGGGGGGAATACCATGGTTTCCGACATTCGAAAGCACGTTCAATGACTCTATTGAGCGCAGTTTTCACGAGATTTGGGGGGCTATTCCAGCTACCCATGAACTCGAGTCAAGTACCTCTCGCTCCAAATTCGCTCAACATGAGATGTTAAATATAAATCTGTTGCTCCACGCTTCTGTTGAGATGAGGAAAATGTTTATATCAACAGGCTAAGGTTGGATGGGATTCGCGCCGATGGACGCTGGAGTTGGTGCTCATATATTTTTGCTTGAGAGTGGAAGAGTTCCCTTTATACTACGACCAATAGATGGAACCAAGAATGAGTATCGAATTATTGGTGATTCATATGTTCATGGGATCATGGATGGGGAGGCTTGGAATGATGGCGAAGGTTTAGATGATGTTATTTTGGTATGATGTGAGAGCTTCTGATGTTAATTTCGCTTGCATTTAATCAATAGTTGCCGGTAAACCAAAATCTTGAAATATTGTTTAAGAGAAATGAGAGGAAGTGAGGACACTACGCAAAGTACGGAAGATCGAGCCACTTCATTGATGGAAATCATATTAGAGGACTTAACCTAAGAGTTGATTTGTAACCCAATAATAACCGCAAGAGAACCCATTCGTTATTAATAAACACCAACCCAGGGACTTTGTCCCATGGGAGCGCCAGCACCATTAATATCAGCCTAGGGAGATGGGGGGTCAGTATGTGCCTGTAAAACACTATCTCGGGAGACGGCACAGGGTAAATGCTAGGGTTCAGGAATGATGTAGGAAAGTATCAGGTGTGATTCAAGAGAAAGAAAGTGGAAAAATAGCGTCCCTATTACTTACCTTCACAAAGATATGCAACAACTCGCTTGCCAACAACACAATCGGGGTATCAATCAATTTCGTGGCGTCATCATCACCGAGAACAACTTTGATAATCTCGCCCAATGTCTTTACATCCATATGGATTGTGGTTCCCTCTGGACCCCATCGATATGGATAGGCGACCCAAGCTGGACTGATGACTTTATCTTCGGTGAGATACGGGGCATTGACGATTTCGTAGTCGGTTGCCATATTGATGGAAGGACCACCCGCAGCTGCGGCATTAACAAGGTCAAACTCCAAGCCGACTGGCCAACCAAGGGCTTTTCGATGTTCAGTGAAATTCGGACCAACGGAAGGAAAGTTGGCATGGCCGTTGAGTGAGGAGTATATTACTGGGTGTGTTCCATTGACCATAGCAAAGCTGGCTGCGATTGAGCCCTTGTCGTAGATAATGTTCTTCCCATGCGCTGAAAGAATGAGCCCAATCAGATCCTGCGAGGTATTATCGATCCGTATTCCAACGTATTCCCAGTCGGCAACATGTTCTCCGAGAGGCGAAAGATCTACATCCCCAAACCTCTTCACTTTATCAAACAAAAGACTCTGGAATCGCGCCGTAGCATGGCCATTGTACGCCGAGAATATCCAAAATTGGAGATCTGTATAACTCAAACCGGGTTTCCAGAATGCATTTACGTAAGGCTTCGCACTTGGTAAGTTGCCTGGCTTGACGGAGTCCTCGATATCAAGGTAGAATCTGGTTCCTTCCTTAGGACCATTCGGGAGTTCCGTTTCGAGCGGGCGTACTTTCTTGGCTTCTGGGTTTTGGCTGTCGACCACTGCAACAAATTAGTATAAGTTAATTCCGTTTGACTTGGGAGCAAGGATAAAATTTGCTCCCAAACACTTTGAAAGGAATTCAAAACAGGGAACAGGGAAAAGTTACATACACGTGCAGTGAGCGAGAAACCATTCGACCGAGCAAGGGAGGTATTTTTCTTCGGGATGGATTTGGAGGATGGGACCGTATTTCTTGATTGCTGCTTCGATCGCGGAACGGGAGAGGCCTTGCGACATTTTTCGCTGAGGAGGTTCGAGGAAGAGGCGATTTTTCAAGATATGCAGATGCACATATAGAAATCTGAATAAGAGAGAAAAGGAGATAAAGAGAACAACAGACTCAAGGAGGGGTTTTAAGGAAATGGGTCATGGATCCATTCAGCTGAGCCTTGCGCAAGACTGCAGGCGGCGCCACCATTATTTCCTACTTGCTGTACACCGAAAATCAGAAACAGAGGAAGTCACGATCGAGGTGGCTTATAGCTCTTTCCATACAGCTGACAAGGTTTGGTGATTCCAGCTAACCACATGCATCTTGGCTAAGAATGTCTCACTTCGCCCCACGCCAAACACATGCGCGACAAGAACACCAACAAGAACCTGTGAGCAGTAGCAGGAAAAAAGATCCCTCCATCTATTTATGGCAGCTAGCAGAGTCCCACTGTGAAAGTTGGTAGAGGGTTGGGCTTTAGTGCAACCTTAGCAAGGTATCCTAAGCGAGGAGCGAAATCAAGGGGAGAGCCATCTCTCAGCATGCATGCCGTGTTTTTGTTTTTGGAAAAGTGTCGAATCGATAAGTGAAAGAATTAAATCACAAGAAGACCTCAAACTAATCATATCTCTCCATAAGTCGTTTCCTTTCCATTTCCTCAAACTATCTCAAGAACAGTCATTTTCGTTACATCCACAGTTTCCCCATTCATATAGCGATTAATATACGCCTCACCCACAAGCCTTCGTCTCTCACTGTTTTCCTCTCGTCTCAAAATCATCGGCACAAAAGCCCCAGCCAAGACCCAAATCTCATCATTCTTTTCAACAGATTGTGGAGCAATACCAAGATAATTGTCTCTGGTTCGTATGAGACGTCTCCCAATATAAGCCAAGCGAAAACTCGCAAGTATGCGTTGAAGTCTTGCTTCCAAATCTTGAGGAAACGGATCTCCCAGTGCAATGGTCCCTTGTATAGTTTCCCATGTCGGGATCAATGAGTTCTCCTCTTGGGTTGAGAGTTTCAAAATCAGATCCTTAGTTTCGGACATAATACTTTCAAGTTTCTTGAACTCTTTCTGGTTGTCTTCTCGCCAAGTTGGCTCTGCGTCTGATTTCGAAGCATTATCTTGACTCTCCGTAAGCGCGATTTGGAGCTCCCATACGTAATTTGTGACGAGCATTGGAAATGCTCGACGTGCATTGTCAACTGCTGATTCGCCATGATAGTTATCTTTGATCAAAGCTCTCCAAAATTCCTCCGCAGAGTCATGAGCTGAGTCTGAATCGAGGGCATTCTGGAGGAGTTTGAGCAAGGTGCAAAATCTTCGTTCATCCACTATCTTAGAAAGGTTTGCTGCTGATTCGGCAACCGTATCGACTTTGACTCCATGGACTTGCAGAATTCCATTATTTTGTTTTGGCTCTTCCCATGGCAGGCTCTTGCTTGCATTCCAGGGTCCATTTCCTTCATTTGCTCGAGGAATTCCATTCAATGGCTCCATGATTGGTGGGACAGTGTAGTCAGGAACCCAAGATGGAAGATTGGGCAACTTTCGAGATGAAGCATCTTCCACCAGAGATAATAGATTGAGGTCTCCCATTTCTTGAATTGCCACAAAAGATGCTTTAGTGTATATCACTTGTGGGCCGGAGGCTTTCGCTTTAGACCATGGAAGAAGTTCCGAAGGATCCTTCCCAGTAAAGTTATTGGAAGGAACCCACTGCAACACATTAGCATATGCTTTTCTAGTTCAACCGATAAGTAAGAAAAATAGCCCCGGCAGTCAAGCAAAGGACCTCCTGTTGATCCATGTAATCTATAAAAGTGAACAAATGAGAAGGTCAAATTTGCATACCATCCCCAAAACTGCAAACACGCGATCGTCTGCGACAGTGGTGTTGAAGTATCGACTATATGCCAAAAGCTTTTCCAATTTCAACGGTTGGCTTCTATCGATATCTGTGAAAATGAATTGGTTCCGAATCCTATTCGTCACGAAACGTGTAGCTGGACCCGTTGGATTGAGATTGACTGTCTCCTCCACTTTGGCAGTGAGCCTCCTATCCATGTCAGTAGCTTTAAGTGTCGTAATCCCATCACTAAGAACTTTCCAGTCAATCACTAAGTCACCACAGAAAACGATCATTTTCTTCGCAGCCCATCTCTCCTGAACTACCCAGATCCGTGAAAACCAGCCTCGGAGAATAAAACCGGCAAAAGCAAACCATTCCCAATATACCGTTGGCTCCATACCAAGGATTTCATAGGTCCTTGGGTCGTAAAGATCATCTGGCAAGTCTGAGTTCCATTTTTCCGAAGGCACTGATGCAAGGCGTTCTAGAACTTTCATAGCAGTAGCCAAATCTGCAGCTTCTGGATCATCGGAATCCGGACCTAACCACTGTAACACCAGGTTAGCAAATTATTTTCTCGTTGCCTCGAGTAGCGAGTAAGGATGAACTCCTCTCCTGACCACTAAAAAACGTAGCCCAGAAGGAAGTACAAAGGGAAAAGTTGCATACAGCTACCACGCTCTCTGCACCCTTGTATATATCCCTCATCATTTTTAATTGAGAAGATTTCTCCACGTCGTCTTTTTGATTAATGCAAATGGCATCAATCCAAATGCAATTATTCCCAGAATACCCTTGTTCGTTACTCTCCGACGAATTCCATTTCTTCTTACAAAGCTGCTTGAGAGCCTCATGGAGATTTTCAGCAACGAGAAACCCCTTTCCTTCGCACTGAATAAACTTGCTAGGTTCGCCATTGATCTCTCTTTTATCCGCGTCTCGCCAAAGATCTTGGTACTGGGGGTATCCCCACGTGTATGAGAGACAATCGTATGTTGGCTTTGTATCAAGGTCTAAGATTTCGAAAGAACAACGCATTTCTTCTTCTGGTTTTGATTCTATACGAAGTACTCGAATGGCGCGTTCCTTTGGGAGAGATTTATAAACGTATTGGTGACGTTCATCTTTGGGTTTTGGGATTTCCATCTTGCGGCGGGTTGGAGCCTAGCGAGTGGTGATATTCGAACAGGAAGGACTGCGGCTGATGATATAGATGAGGTTGGGATCAAAGTGGGTTACATTGCATGTAAGCGCTAGTTTCTTGATCCCTGTTGATGCATGAAATGCTGTACTGGTCACCTGGACGTTGATTTCTTTTTGCCCCAAGTGCGTGTCTAGTCACTACCTAGATAGAGAAACCGTCAGTGAAATAGCCCTTGAGGACTCTCATGGACCCCAGAACATTGTACTAGGGAATATGAGATAAGAAGCAATTGAAACTGATTCAGGGAGACGGGACAGGGAGATCTTGTTGTTATAATTATTCCAAAATATATTTTTTAGACATATATTATATTTAACTGTGAGGGGTATCAAAACCAAAACTTCATTGTGGTTCGACCTCCTCTATTTCCACAAACATCCAAAATGTCAATCTCATATCACATTCTGAGTCCTGAGCAAGCCGAGTTGACTTTGAGCGGCCTCAACTCCCCCGGACGTTTGAGCTGTGCATTTTTGGCCCACAACAGCAGCTCCCGGAAGAGTTGGCAGGCAAACCCCAAGAAAACCCTTATTAGAAAAGGTTGACCTGCCTCCAACAGGAAATGTTGCAGCTTTAACTATGGTACATGGCTTCGAGGGTTCGGTGCAAATATCCTTCCCGAATTGACACCTATTATTATTTGGCCCGGTACATGGTGTTTGATCTCTGGGACAACCCGCTGTGCATTGCTTTTGTTTTGCATAAAAGCCATTTATACAAGTTGTGATTTCAACACAAACGTTGCTGTTGGGATCGGAAGCGCAGTCTTTGGAACTGGAACACAGTTTTGGGGTATTGCTGCCACTATTTTTCTGACTTGTTGGTGCATCTTCCAGCCCATCGTTGAGATAAGGGATTTTCGTAGTACTGTCTGATTTGAGGTGATTGACTATGTCGTTGACAGTGACGGGTTTAATGCTACCCAGTGAGGCTGGGCCAACAAAATCCGTCTTGTTTGTGCCGATGGTGGAATATCCCTTCGAGCCCGAAACGCAGAGATCTTTGCTTCCCCATATTGAGTCCGCTGCATATTTCCACAGAGCTGTATAATTGTATAGAGTCTGTGGTGTATACCATATGCGACAATCTGCAGCTTCGTAGGCAAATTGAAGTGGTGTGGTTTCGTCTTTGCGCACTTGATCTCTGAGGTTGATGCTTGCCGCATTGATGGAAAGGGCGTTGGCCTCGGTGCGGTTAGGCAGGAAATAAACATCGGTGTAGTTCAACAAGCCACGAATTAATTGAGTAAGTTCAATATGGGCGTCGAGAGTATCGATTGTGTATGAAGCTGCACCACGTGTACTACTTGTTTGCATAGGCCCATGGACAGGCTGTCCACCTGCTACAACGACCCGAACACCTGCTTCGTGATGCATCATCTCCATGAAGAGAGCACAGGATGATGAGCACACGCCATCTGAAAGCTGTAAAACATTAGAAATATCCTAGTATAAATTGACAGTAACACGTACAATTATAATATCCTCTGCCAGGTACGTATTTATGGTTGTGGGTGGGGCATTTGAACCACTACATGAAATTAGTATGAGAATTGGGGATGAAACGCCCTTTTAGCCTCTAGGAATAATAGTATCGAAAAGGAAACAAATGGGGAAAGTACTTACTATCCAAATACGGTGAAGTTCCCATCTTTATACTCCTCATCCGAATCATCATCCCCTAGCATTGCTGTGTTATCAAACAATGTATTTGATAAATTGTAGCGCTGAGTGGTCGTGTACTGGCCCCCTCCACTGACGTTGGAACTGAAGAACTCCGTCCATGTCGAAAACAGCTTCCCTGTATTGGCATTTATTCGCTCAGACGAAACAAATTCATCAGAATCAAGAATTGCCTTGACAGTGGCTGCGTCATCTCCAGTCTCATCCGCAACTTTCTGAAAGAGCAAATCGATAGCACTACCCATCTTATTAGCAGCAGGGTGTGCTCTCATCCGTGACCCAGCATAAGGGTCAATATTGGGAAAGAAGTGCTTAAAGACAGCAATCGCAATGAGACTCTTGCCTCCAGTGTTTTGCTGTACATCGATGACCACCTTTTTCAGATTCGCATTACGACTGTTTTGAATTAGGTTTTGATATCACTGCTAATAACGGACCAAAGGCTTACCTGCGGGTAAGGAAGTCTACAATCGTAGAGTCGAATGAAGTGAGATCATCGTCCTCAAAATCAAAACTTGGGATACTGAGAACAGCAATTGAGCTGTCGTTCAGAAAATAACCTATCACCCCTTTTTAGTGCAAGAAAGAAGAACTCTAGATAAATAACGCACCATCAATGGAGTCTAGTGAGATATCAGGACAATCGGGGTAGGCTGGATTGTTCCAAGAATCTGTGCAGGTAGGAGTTGCGGCGCTGTCAGTTGATGTTGCCGAAGCAGCTGAATCTGAGGTGGTAGCAGTGGGGGAAACTGCAGCAGATGACTCGGACGAAGTGTTGATTAAAGAACTAGTATTAAATGTATTGTTGTCGATTAACTCAGGGTCATAAGAAGCCGGAAGTAGATTAAGTACGAAGAAATTATAAAAATCGCCACCGGTCTCCAGTGGTCCAGTGCTACCTGGGCTGTAGTAAATAGCGATAAAATTATCCGTGATACTGGTTCCGTTTTCAAGGACAAAAGTAATGGTATCTCCTGGATAAAAGGTTGTGTCTCCTCCAAACACGCTATAGTCGCCTAACGGGGTCAGTATTGCCATTTTCTAGAAGTATGTTTGAGGAAACTAGGACAAGACAAGGTTGTGTAAGGAGGAGCTGAAATGTCTAAGGAGTAAATCATGTCTCGATCCTCCTAAAAGAACCTGAAAGAGGGAAAAGGAACTCAGAGATTACCCACCTTGGACATCTTGAGCGGCACTGCGCATGAGTTGATTCCAGTCGCTGTGCGGCTCCACCATTCCATTAGAATTTCTGGCACCAAACTTTTTGAGATAAGCCACCGTATCTTCCCCGTTGATAGATACGATTGGCGAGGGAGTGTATGTTGTGAAGAATTCGCTTTCCGCAAAGTCGAAGGTCAAATAAACTTTCGGTATTTCGATCCCGTCCTTGGACAGAGTCACTAAGTCGTATGGACTTGCGAACGAAAAAGCTTGTAGTATACCCGCATCTAAGGTGACATGTCCATCGTGCGCAGCAAGCAGAAGTGCCTGTAATGCGGCTTCGAACTCGTACTGTAGAAGTCAGTGTTGTCCTTCAAAGAGTATGTTTGATAAACATGAGGATGAAATAAAGTCTCTCGCTCTAAACAAAGAAAGCGGCAGTAAATATCAGATTCGTACCTGCCTCCTTGACTCGTTGTTCTAACTTTGTAGGATAGTTGAAGTTGATTGTTCCAACTATCTAGGCTAATAGTTCTAAATTGTTCTAATTGCTTAGGATAATTCACTTGAATTGCCCTAGAACATTGGAAGAACGACGTCGAGGTAGGCAGGTACGAACCTGATATTTACTGCCGCATTTTCTGTCCACCGGGAGGGTATACATCATGATGAAACAACGCGAAAAATGAAAAAGAACACGAATAATACCGACCTGGTTGGGGAAAATTCCATCTTGGATTCCCTTCTTTAAATCTTCTAACCCCTTTAACAAATCGACGCCAGGTTGTTGGTAACTCGTAGGGGGACTCTTGAGATATGACAATGTGCTTTGGAATTGCAAAGTATCATTATAATAATCTAGAAAACGAGCCGCAACCGCGGGGTTGAAAGGAACACTAACGAACGATCTCGGAGTCAGTATTGCCATTTTACAAAGTTTTTTGTGAGCAGACTAATATAAAATAGGGTTGTGAGAAGGAAATAGTGTCTCCATCCCCCCTTAAAACAACGTGAAAGCGAGGAAAGAATTCAAGAGATTACATACCTCGTGAGACATTCATATGCGAGAGAAGCATTGAAGATGTAATCTGCAAAAGGTTGAATGTTATAGATGCTCATAGAACTTGTTATAACGTAACGTACCTGGGGAATTCACAATCGTTCCGCATGCTCTGGAGGGAGGGGCATCTCGGGCTTGTGGCAAGGCGCCGGATAAGCCTAGGCACATTGCCAACCACGGAATGGCCTTTGAAAAATACATGTTATTGGGACTTTGGAGAGAACAAAAAACGAGTGATAACCACAAGGTGGTGAGAACGAGTGTGTACAGAAGAGAAGGTGATGGAGGAAGGGAAATTAGGATGCGGCTCAACACCACCGAGTCACGGTGACGGAAGGGTAGAATCGTGAAAAATCAAATTTTGAGCTTGCTGACCGTTTTTCAAACACTGTTTTCAGTGGTTCTCAGAGCCCGTCCGGAAGGATCATAAAGGTTCTTATGCGCGGAAGAGGCGCAAGGAAATGAGTCTATCATCAGCCGCAAGCTCGTAAAACTGGTGATACCATTCGCCATGGTTGGCCCTCACGACTATTTTTGGAACACGATGCAACGTTCTGCCCTCATCCGTGTAATCTCACCGGAATCTCACTGCATATTCGAGATGAAATGCCCGTCATTTGGCAGGCGAGGCTGCCTGCAAGGCTCGAAGGTTACAGAGTACAAATTCGAAAGGTGTTAAGCTCAATGGTGAGAGGTGAGAAAATCCGAGAAATGTGTATCATGTGACATAAACATGACAAAACAAACCTATTAATTTTCCGATCTAAAGACTCTAGAATTGATCTACCAGCTTCAATGTAGAGATTAGCATGAAATACAGTGTCTAATCCTCAAAAACAGGAAGTAACATCACATGACCTCAACCCTCCTCACTGCTACCTCAACCCGAGCTTGCCTCGTAAAATTTATCCCAATGACCCAACCAATTCAAAATCCCTGACTCTTGTCCTCTAACAATTTCATGTGTTTCCATCTTCTTCTCGCCCTCTTCCTCAAGCTCCGTTACAACAACAGCACCCCATTTTGCAGCTCCTTCATTCAGATAGAGCAACCATACCTTCAGCCCTCCCGCGAGAACTGGCAGGAAGACATTAAGCCTAGTTTCCGGGTCGTGGTTCTCGGTTTGCTTTTCTGCGATGGAAAAGATTTCAAGAAGAGAGTTGTAGGCGTCTTGTGCTGCTGAATAGATTAAGTTTTCGAGAGCGAGGGACTTCTCGGTAATTGCAGGGTTATATGTCGAGATGGGTTTTGAATGTTGGATAAGTGGTACCCACAAGTGTGCTTCCGATATTTAAGTAGCTCATGGTTACCCAAATTCTGGGTCTACCACCAACGGTTTGCTCCAAAATGACCGAGAAGAGGAGGTGAGCGAAGGAACGCAAATATATAGTGCAGTATTCAATGTATGTTATTGTGCTGGCTCCACTTAGAGAGAACGTAAAATAACTCGCTCGTGAATATTCTACAACTACAACAAAGTCTATTGACTAACAACTGTATTACTGTAAGTCAAGACGTAGAGGATACGATCTTTTTATGGTTCATGGAAATTAGATAATATGATCTATGTCTTTTGATTTAAGTTAACAGTACAAATTGAGATTAGAAATTACAATTTAAATCGCTTCTACAAAAGATGAAAACAAAGAGATATAAGTGAAACATTAGACTAAACACAATCACCTATCTAGCATCGTTACTGAACTAGAATAACTCTTCGTATACGCCGGCCTCGTTGGCCCTCGAAGTGAGCTTGCACCACTAGCGGCACTGTTTTTATGAGCATGATACTTGCTCGCCCTGAAACTAGATCGACTAGATCCAGGGGCACTATTCCAAGCTGACGGAGAGTTACTAAATCTCGAACCGTAGTTGGCACGACCGATACTGGTGAACCCACGACGAGCTCTGTATGCAGGTGCTTGGTTCTTTCCAATCCAAAGTAACTGCTCGTGCTCTCTCAGATATCTTCCCTCGGAGAAGGAATTGAGAACGTTGGTGCGACCCATCATTCCGAGACGACGACGATGTTCTGCCTTCTCATACATTCGTGCTTGAATAGCCAAGACCTCTTCTTTCGTGGGTTCGAGTGCAAGTTTGGGGTGGAATCCTGGTGGATCTTCCGCATATTTGCTCCACTCGTCCAAGAGACCGAGAACATTGACTTGGGCTCGGGCGAGAGATTGAGCGTCGTTGGGGGCGACGACTGCGCTGAACTTTTTGAATGTTACTGGGTCTGTGACGACTCGGAACGAGGCACCAACATCAGTACAGACGACTGGTACACCTGTCAAGGCAGCTTCTCCCATTGCCAAAGGAAGTCCCTCAGAAACAGAAGAGTTCAAGAACAGCCACTGAAAAACGGTTAGAGTGGATCCGGGTTAGATAAAGAATACTGGGGGACCTACAGCGTGTTCAAGAACTTTAGATGGACTTCCTAGACCTTTGAGAATGACACTTTCGCCAAGCGACTTGGAAGCGATGATCTCCTGGCACTCAACGGAGTAAGCGGGTGCCTTTTCCATATCTCCGTAGATGTGAAGCTTATAGTCAGTGAACCCCCACTCATTGACAATTATATCGGCAGCCAAAATGGCAGTCTTGATATCTTTCACGAATCTGCTCATTAAGTTAGCTGCTATTCACCGCCAATCTTCGAAAACATTACACATACCGAACATGTGATAACATAGTCACTGTGGGCACCGTCGACTTGATCTTCTCAATGGGTTTGAAAGATTCCATATTACAGATTCCATTAACCACAGGGTCAATTTTCCGCCTGTAAGAGCGACGATGTTCAACAGTGCCTTCCTGGGTTCCAATCTCTATTTCCCAGCCAGGGTTGAAGAAATCCGCACAGGGAAGTACAACATCGGCATGGTG
The DNA here is from genome assembly GCA_001414355.1 of Hymenoscyphus salicellus. Lineage (NCBI taxonomy): Eukaryota > Fungi > Ascomycota > Leotiomycetes > Helotiales > Helotiaceae > Hymenoscyphus > Hymenoscyphus salicellus. The sequence goes on from LLCD01000178.1 coordinate 16,342, forward strand.
CAAAGTGAGGACTGAACAAAGGCGGGAAAGAGAAATGAGAGAGTTGCAGACGAATGGAGAATCGAAGGACATAGCAGATGACAAGAACACAGTTACTTCTCTCCAACTAATGCAGTGATCCCAGACGTGGAAGGCGACGTTTCGCTTAACTTTGCAGACAATGCCATACGAGGCACCAGCAAAGTGATGGGATGCCTGAATGATATCTGGAATCTTTTCGGGGACTGGAATTGAGAAGATGAACAAATCTGAGAGGCCGAGAAGTTAACTTACGGTAAAAGTATAAACGGAAATGGGAAATGAGAGGGACTTACAGCGATGCCACATATCTAATGCGTTATCGAGATGAAGTAAAGTAGGGCATTCCGCATGCAACCATTCTTCGATCGATCTTGCATTCTCTACATTTTCAGCGAGCCAAAGTTCTCGCCATGCTTGTTTGACAATTGGACTCAGCCAAACATCACCCCAGTGTCGACCTGATTCGAAATAAGTGTTAAGATCGATGAGAGCCTTGGTACTTTCTTCGATCATTTGGCGGTTGATTTTGATAGCTCGTGCACCACGAACCAGCGTCTTGAGAATAGGAATGAACTTTTTCCTGATATCGTCATCTCTTGTTTCATGAGACTTTCTTTGAACCTCAGAATCAAGGATATTTTGGAATACTCCGTGAGTCGGAGTGAGGAAATCCATTCCCCAGAGAGGCAGTACAGTAAGTGACTGCACGTTCTTCTCAATCTGGAATTTTGGGACACCAAAATCATTGGCGTTCTCTGCGACAATATGCCATCTAATGCTGTTTAAGTTGTTGACCATGTCTCGACGGCAGGCAGAAACACCACCACCCTCATTTGGCCAAGTGCCAGTATCGAAAGCGAGAACATGGAGTTCGTGCTCAGTGTCCCGCATCTGGGATGCCTGACTTCTCGTATTGATTCTGGCATCACCGCCTTGACCAAAAGTAGACAAGTCGCTCATCTTGTACGCAAGCGGAGTCCAAGAACTAATTTCAGATTCGATGTCAACTCTTGCCATAATTGTATCCACTCGTGAGTCAAGATAATTTGTAGCCTTATTAAGTCTACTAGTATCGCGAGCTCTCCAGTAGGGGCCCAGATCTCTGTCGGAACGAAGAGAGCGCTCATCCATCCATCTTGCGGTGACCGCATCCAGTTTTTTCCCGGTCTTCCAGGCTTTCCACAGATGGGTTCTCGCACGGGAAGTTGAGATTGGATAAAATTTTCTGTTGAGGGAAAGCAATCGTTCGAAATAGCTTGAGTGAGCAGACTTGAATAAGAAAAGCGAGTTTTCGGAGACGAAAGAGCAGTTTTGAGGCTTTTTCAAAACCTTAAAGTAGTCGTGCTGAATCATTGGTGGGGTGTCTACTTCGATGTCGTCAAGTGTTGTAGATATAGTGGGGTGGTGTTTGTGTTCGTAGGTCCATTTGCTCTTATAAACTTTGTGTCCATCCATGTTTGTGACATCCGTAAAGGTTGCTTCTGTGACATTTACAAATGGTATCCACTTGTCTAGCTTATGAGGATTCTTCGCTGGCGGGGCGCTCCACGCAACCTGGATCTTCATATGCGCAAGGTCAAACTCAGCTCTGAGAAGTTCGTCTTCGTGTTTGGCATTTCTCCGGTAGAAGAACTTGAATTGGGTGAGATTGCCATCTTTCATATATGATCCAGATGTTATATATCCTCGCCTATCATACCGAACGATGTGTCCCTTGAGGGGTCCATCGATACATTCTCGCGCCATTGGAACTTTCGATCGTGATTTTTTGCCATTCTCATATTCATATTTGAAGACATTGACTCGTTGCTCTTTAGAGTACTCTTCCCGTTGTTCGAGAATCAGCTTGTCTGAATATGTGTTGATGGCCATGAGGTTCCAGGTACCGTTTGGATTTTCCTTGAGTTCTCCGGAGTATTGATGTAGCTCGTTTGTCCCGTCTGGCAAAGTTTTGAAGAAGCAAGTCGAAGGACCATTGAGACTCTCTACGTCAATCTTGTGTTTTCCAACCACTGTGCTGATGCCTTTCATTTCACGATGAAGTTTGGCGACACTTGGGCGTTTGTGGAACTACAAAAGAGGTTAGTTTAAACAGGAAGAAGAATGGGACAATTGGGGTATGGGGCACTTACCATAACAAGCGGAATAATCATATTTTGAAGGGTCTTACAGAATAACCATAGTGCTGTAAGGCACCCAGTCACAATCCATCGAACATAGGCAGGTTTTCCGTACATGACGTATTCCAATTCCCTCGCAAATTCTTGATCAGCGACGAGAGCGACGCTCACGAATTTGGTGGAATGCGTTAGCGCGTGTTGCACCCTGACAATTGGTCGTTTGAAAAACATATTGAACCTTGTCTCCCTCTCATCAATACTCTGCGGAAGCACAAAGTTGGAACTCATATCATAAGTTGCATCCAGTGGCTCGAGGAGATCAAGATGGGCGTAGTCACCCTCCAGGGCAGTAGCGAAATCAGTAGTGAGCATCGTTACGGCGGCGCCCAGATTGCATCGAGCAACGTATTCCTCAACTTCCATATTTCGATCTTCGCAGAACTTTTCTCGCATCCAATCTAGATGCTCATCTAAGACATGGCAAGGCTCTCCGCACGCTCGCTTCAAAAGGAAAGTCCGCATATGTAAGGGAAGAGTATCCCATTCGATATCTGGGTCAACTCCAAGTAGAAGGTATTCAAGAAGACAATTGTCTCCATTTTTCATTACCCTCAGTCGCTCGCTCGTAGAATTTTGCAGTTGTCGCTTAATGCCCTCTGGGAGGGCAAGGCCATCACCACACTCGTTGTTTACGGCCAATAGCTCCGATAGCATTGAATGGTCATGCGAAAGACCGAGTCTTGCTTCACAGGTGGCTTGAATAATGGATTCCGCAATACTACATGAGAATCATTGGTTAGCATTAGAACGTATTTAAATAAAGTTGTAGACCAGCGTACACTTTGCAATTTCTGCGAATATCCATCGTCCACTCGCGATCAACGAGATCAAGGCCAAGGAAGATAAAAATATGTAACACGCCATTTGAATCCCGAGAGACGGTCTTTAGTTTTTGTTCTTGTTTGAGGAAATGGCGCATTGGAACAAGATCAATAATGACCTCACCACTCTTCCAAAGAGCTCTCGTTTGATGTATCATTTGGTCTGCATTGGGGAATGCTGCTGAGACTAGCTTGGGCTGATGGTATTTGCTTCGAGATCTCAAAATATCCATAACCTCGATGCCTGGGTGGGTGTCCGGATCGAGCCTAAAGCGCAACCCAGATTCAAGGGTGCTTATCGAATCGACCATCTCTGATAATGAAGCTTGTGATTGCTGCGAATGAGGTGGAATAGCAGTGCTAGAATGCACAGCCTTCACTGTATTTAGCCCGGTGACTTTTTCTTTGGGCTTTCCAAGATGAATGTGGAATACAGACATGAAGGCAGCAGTCCAGCTAGCAACACCAAGGGCCAGCACACCATTGTACCTAAAAGTGGGTACTACCTTGGCTAGAACCAACCCAACTACCAACCCAATTATAACGGCTGTCAGAGGCTCTTTGAATGCAAGAGGACCGGTGAAAATCCGATTATATTGGTACCAAAGAAGGCCACCGTAAGCGGCCACATATGCCAGATACAAAATCGTGCCCTCGGCAGAATTGTCAAACGCCCATAGGAGCCCTGACGTAAGAGAAAGCCCAAGTATATGCATGAAGTAGAATCTGCACAGATATTTCCAATAAAGCGTTCTTCGAGCATTAGCATCATTGATTGCTGCCTGCCGAAGGAATTTGTAGGAAGTAATGGGTTGTGGAAGTTTTTTTTGCGACATTGCCCATAGAGGCTGCGAAACTCCATCCAGAAATACAGCGCCTATAAGATAATAGGCCAACCCAAGACCCACTGCCAAACGATTGGTTTCGTTTTCCGCATCAGAAAGACCGACAATGGAAGCACCTGTAAAAATTGAAATCCATTTGTCCAAGAGTGCGAGGGCGAAGTAAAGTGCGCCTCCCCATAACTCGTTACCAGCATTACGCCAATGAACAAATGCATTGTGAAGTTTGACCCCTTTCTGCATGTCCCACAAGGTCTCAACAGCGGTTTTGCACTGGAGATTCCATGTCGGGCTGTAAGCATATGGCATTTTGCTTCTGGAGTACTTGCAGTACCAATCCATGAGGAACATCGTAGCAGTATATCCATTTGCCATTTTCAGAATTCGTTCATCCTTGGATTTATCCCGCGTGTTCCAGAACGGTCGGTTATGTTCCTTCAGCACGGCGGCATGGAGCGCCCTTCGTGGCAGTGAGCTCACAGTGGGCTCAATGCCATTATTGTTCTTTTCTGAAAGGCTGGCTTCTGAGTCGCTCAGTTCATTGTACCAGGCCATGACTTCGAGATCTGTCATGCAAGGTATGTCATGATACCATGTGCTCCATTCAGCCATGACACCCCGGGCACCATGAAGAAGCGAGAGGACAAAAACAGTAATTACAAGAACGTAAACCAGAAAATCGTGGTTGGTCCAAATTGTCACGATGGGTGAGAAAAAGAGAATAGGTATGCGCTTCATAATGACTGTTCTCCCCTACAACAACAATTAGCATTTTTCAATGTGATTTGCAAGAGCAGTACGTACCGACTGGAAGACAAATCCGGGAAACTGGTAAATGGAGAGCGTCGCTAGTAGCGTGAGGTAGGTATTAAGAAGGAGATAATAAGCGAAGAATACGAATCCAGCATAAAATCCCGTCGTGATACCAATGACTATCAAAGCGACAATCCCAGTCAAGAAGCATATAGAAAACCCAGCAATGAAGCGAGTAAGTACGAACATGTTCATTGCAGGGAAGGTCATGGAGTAGAGGTAGTAACTACCCCCCGATCCAATCCAAGTGCCTGTAGCACCGCATAGGAAAAGAGCCACCATGAGTGCTGTTGTGGCGAATTGTTTCTCAACTTGACTCATAAAAGTAGTGAGATAAAGACCTCGACCAAGAGTCGTGAGCAACATAATATCAATGAATGCTGGGATTGCAAAGATACCCAAGAAGGTGATGCGATGGTACCATGCCATCATCGGAACCTCTCCATATTTTGGGTCCAAATCAATGTTTTTAGCTGCATATGCAGTTGGTTGCTCCGTGGTGGCGTCATCTCGTTGTGGGGGTTGATTAAGTTTGTAATACGCATCCATTCTCTCTGAGAGGATCTTCCCTACGGCTGTTGGAGTCATGTCGAGGTACGCTTCGCAACCCGATCCAAGGGCAAACATTTCTGCGAAACAGGCAGCTTGATCTGATTGAGGGTTGGGAAGTGGGTTACGATCGATGATTTCCATAAACACCTCATTGATAGCCAGCTTTCGGAAGGCACAGAATACTGATAGAGCGAAGATGTCGGCACTAGCATCGATCCGTTTCTCCTGTAGAACGGCTTCAAAAACAATTTCAAGCTGCGTGATGAATTCGGCTTGCCTGCCCATCAAAATTGCCGAAACCCGAGACTCCATCTCTTTGAAAAGTTTGGTGGCCGCTTCTTGGTCCGGGCAATCACAGTTGTGATCGCGGTACCAATTCAGACGGGATTCCACCAAGTCTTCGGCCGAAATTTCATTGCGAATGTAGGCGGTTGCATTCAGAGCCCGAAGTTGGGTGAGCGATGGAACCTCGAGAAGTTGATACTGACAGCAAGAGCGTATGTTCGCTGCGAGCATGGGGTAGTCTTTCAAATTAGAGTATTCCATGCGCTGCATGAAAAGAAGTATCTCGCCCGGAGTAAGCTGCTCAATATCCTGAACGAGGCGAGGCGACAACTCCCAAGAATCTGACAATGTGCCCAAATTTTCAGAAAGCGAAATCTCAGCCACAAAACATTGGGCGCGCGAACAATCCTTGCTCGACATGAATGTATGCAGGATGGTACCAATCCGGTCCTTTGTTCTTGCAGAGATGAAGATGTTCATTCTCACAGAGCTCACATCGTAGTCATAAAGGCCCCAGAATTGACAAAATTGGGCATCGGAGCTGGTTCGAAAGCCAGAATCTAGTCCGACGTAGACTCTAAGTCTATCGCTGTCATCTCCGGTATTCGCAGCAAGTAGGCGCAACAAGTCTTTGATAGCCTGTGCATCCTCTGAGGGAAAATCGTGAAAAGACGGAGATTCATACAATTTCTGGAGTTGCTGAGCCATGGTGTTCAACTCTTCGTGCTTCAGGCAATCGAGCATCCCAAGGTCCTTGAGTCGATTTTGCGTTTGAACAAGGTCTGCAAAAGCAGTCGGTGAGGATAATACTCCAAGCTGAAAGCATCCTAAGCTAGTACCATCCATTCCAGCGGACGAGGAATGGAATTGCGAGGATTTCGCCGGAGAATCGTGGAGCCGCCATGGCCATTCGAAACTGTCACTGAACGTTCTCACGGTTGACTGACTTTCATTTCGCTCGTGCTCCACGTTGCTAGAGAGTAGGGAAAGCGTATCTAACAAGTCGGGTATGAACTTCTCGAGAGGAGAGTATACCTCTGGATTGGTGACTGCGAAGGGGCATATCTGTATATCAAAATACGTTAGCAACCGGGGATTTTATATCGATTTTCTCTCCCGTTTTTCGCTATTCTTGCACTTACTCGGTCGTTGGTAGTCCAAGCCTTCTGTGCCTCCATTGTCTTCTCGCTCTTGAGCCACATCATCGCGCCCAGTGGCTCGCCAACCACAGTGCGGTTTTCGGCAACGTCTGCGTCCATCGTTGCAATATTGTGGCCCACCCAGCTAAGGGCGCTGCTGAATCGACACCAATTGAAACTCCGAGTAACGACCGCATGATCCAACGCCACGTGATCCTCTACAGTCTCCCACATCATGACCGTGGCGCCTGTCGTTTGCGCTGCCAATGCTCGAAGGGGTAATCGCAAGTCAGCCATCTGGAAATAATTCCGACCTTGCCCGTTCGGTAAGATCGTTCCATTTCGACAGATAATGCCCTTGAAAAGAGAGAAGTTCGTCTCCCGACACTCTCGAACTCCCATAAACGTGGGCGGAGATATCTCCAGGTACACGTCCAGACCGAGAGAACTGATGTACCTAACAAGTTCGTTGAAGATAATTGGAGGGAAATGTTGATGGCAGTTTGCCAAGAGAGCGCCAGTAAAAGGAGTTCGAACATGATGTGGCCGTTTGAAAGAAGATACAAGAAGATCGTTAAATGCCTTCAACGCGCGGACCAGTTTCTGAGGCTCGAGACAACCGTCGACATCCACAAGCATTCCTACGTCTAGTCGACCGATGACCTCCTTAGTGGTTGCTGGCTTCGAAGAGATGGCTTCCAAAACCCCCGAGCTGAGAGGGTTGAGGACGAGAATATCCCACTTCGACAAGATGCGTTGTTGTGATGATGTGGGAGGGTTACTGAAGCTACCAGTAAAAACACCAAATGATCTGGGGGCAGGTCCTTCCTTGTTGTCGAGCAATGGCGCGAGCTGCCAGTGATTTGTGCTGGCCAGTTGACGGAAAAGTTGCGAAACCTCCTTGGGTACCTGAGTGAGAACATGTCTGGTCTATTTTTTAATAATGAGAGGTCAGCTATGCCATACAAGGTACTGACTGGAGGATCTTCTATCAAACCCCGAAAAGCTTACCTTGAAATATGACTTTACTATCTTGATCGATTGATAGATAAGATAACCCAAACCGATGAGTAAGGTAAGGAGTGTGAGACCTGCGAGCAACTGAGAATCAAACCAAGTCAGTATTCAACTCAAGTTCAAGTATTCAAACTTACCAAATCCCACCAGTCATGTATCATAGAATCCCACCCATAGACCCCTACACCGAGAATATTGTCGTGCCACGACCTTGCCATGGTGATGATGGAAACAAACGAAAGGAATGAGAAAAACAGAAATATCAAGACTCTAAACGTGAAAGAAAGGAAATGAGTTCGAAATGGATGAGCGCCAGCTGTAAAGAGTAAAACGACAGTCCTTATTCTCTAGACACAAAAGAAATGGTAGCTCGTAGAAAGGAGAGGGAGCGACTAAAGAATTACCACTGGCAAACAGGACTGATCCACCTAAAAAGTGGTCGAAGAGGCGGAGAGATCGCAGGTCTGTGCCTGGCCTCCTTTCCCCCATACTATCGAGCACTTTACTTTGGGCTTAGCCAAGGCGTTCGATGTTCGATGGCAGCTGGACCCTGACGCCTCTTCCCTGTGTCTAGTCCTACTTGAGAGGAGTCCATATAGACGAAAGATGAAAATGACGGTTGGTCTCGCCCGATTGCAAAGCCACAAAACAAGTGAGAAGTTTGATACTCCTGGAAAGGTATAGAGCCCACGTCAGAGAGCGCTGGGATATGCGCTGGCGTTCCATCAGCGCAATAGATCGACCTAGATGCAGAGGCCATAACTGATCGGTCCCGCGTCTTTGTTCTTAATTTGGAAAGTCGAGATCGAGGGGTTGGAGGTAAGAGGCAGCCACACCTTTTACGAGCTCGGGATGCTGGGATGCAACATACCAGGATCAGAAAGGGGGTAATCAACAGCACATCAGTTGCAATCGGTAAAGACAGGCTTTCCGATCGAGAGCTCACGGTTGAGAATAAGGTCAACATTGAAATGTCACTCTCATTTTGAGCTGTGGCCATGACGGCTGCAGGTTCCCATTTATGGCGCAAAGCTATACAGCCGTGACTCGCAGGGGCTGTATACCGAGAAGAGCTGAAAACTTAAAAGCATAGGTAGTGTAGTTGAGCTCAGACGAAAGG
>LLCD01000179.1:0-25075 GCA_001414355.1 Hymenoscyphus salicellus
CCCAAAAATGCCCGTATCGTAATAAGAGTCCGGAAAGCGAGAGACATTATACATCCAAGGCCTCGGGCCCTCAGAAAAATACGTCTTGTCAAGGACGAAATCAATGTTTCGAAGACCAGGATATCCCATAACCAAATCAAAAAGAAGTTCAGTCGGAATCCCAGTCTTAGGAGGAAGGCGCGCAGAATAATGGTCTTTCTCAGAAACAAGTCGATTCGCAAGATTATCCTTGAAGAGGAGATGAGTGATAGGAGTCGTCTTGGCAAGTGTTCCCACAACAGTCAATATATCCTTGGAAGTTGAGAAGTTGGTGAAACAGATGCGGTCCGCGTCGTTGACGTAGATCTTTCGGGGCCATTCTTGTTCCTTCGACGTGAAGGTGATGGAGGTGGGGATTTGTTGGAAGTATTTCAATGCTTCCTTGCGGGCTTCCTTGTCGAGGTGGAGGACGGTGGGAACGGGACCTGCTTCGAGCATGTAGGAGATGTGGAAACGGTCGGGCAGGGTTTTGGAATCCCATTTTGCGCGGATGAGACGACCGGGGAAAGAAGCGTATTCGTAAATACGATAGCGGATTTCAATGGGGAGTTCGTTGAATTTTTTGAAATTCCTTATTTTTTTGGGACGAGTCACAGTAGCGTCAGGTTCCTTCGCTTTGGCTGAGGCCTCTTGCTTCTTGGATGCTGCCTTTTTCATGAGTGCTAACTTCTGCACACGTGCTATTTTCTTCACTGGTGCTGCTCTCTTCATGGCTCCCGCTTTCTTCATGGGTGCTACTTTCTTCTGAGGTGGCATTTTGACAAGTGGAGTGATGATTGAGATGAAAGGTTATCGAGGTCAAGGGTGATATCGTAATAAGTTTTGTTTGATAGACTTGGGGCGAGACTGTGTCATGGTTGAGTCAGTTATCTGTTGTGTTGTTGTCCAAGAAATGGAAGGAGAAGAAGACTGAGGATGAACGAACAAATAAAAACGTCAACCAGGCACGTTTTTTGGCGGAAATGATGTGGGGACCAAGGTGGGGGTAGGCTTTCTGGTAAGAGGCAGAAGTGCTCGGGGCAGTTGCAAAGGTGAAATCCAAAGCTGAAGTTGATGATAGAAGATGAAGTTGGGAGAATCCCGAGGTCCGCCAATTCTGCCCAGGTAACCTGGAAAGTGCTGTGATTCCGATCCTCGGAAGACTAGTGGGATATCAAGATGGAAGTGGAGGGTAGCTATTGAAGCTTTGTTTGCTGAGATAGTTGAAAGGAAAAGAGAGGTGAGGTTCTTCAAACAGATGGTGGAGAAAGATGAGGTGGGCTGTTTCTGAGGTTCCATTCACAAAAGATGAGCAGATGTGATACTGCGAGTGAATAGACGCAAATACCATCAAAGTTTTTGCATCTGTTTGGAAATGGGAATTCCCAAGAAAGTAGGTTGTTGATAAAAAAATTGAAGAACAAAGTATTAGTTGAAGAGAGAACAGGATAAGATGAACCCCATTGTTATACTCTGAAGGTAAGCGTGTGCAAGTAGAGACAAAACCGAAGAAGGGAATATCGATCATGCAGGTAAAGGGAGTACTTCATCTTTCTGTCTGCCAGATTTGAGGACTCCCATCTGGCTGAAATTTTAGGAAAAGGTGAAAAAGTTCAAAGTCCAAGAAAATTTATTGGATTTCATGTTCAACGCCTATGAAAAACGAATCATACCCTACCACCCCAAACTCCATTCCGCCTCCCAAATGCACTCCCCACTCCTGACAAGATTCCCATCCCATTCCAGTCCTTTTGCTAGATTTTGGTGGCTTCCTGCTAGATGACTTTGCTGGATTTCTTCCTTCATTGTCCAAAAGCACCACTAGCAAGTGGCTTTGGCTTCACAATCCCCAGTTTCTCCTTCTTGATCCTTGGAAATACCCCAATCAAGATCAACAAGGAAGAAATGAGAACAGCCCAGAGCTTGATATCCAACACATTTATGTTGTAATCGGTTTGAGTGGCAGCACAGACCGTAGCCAACATAAACACAAGCACGATGTATCCACTGATCCTGTGATACTTGTATAGAGATTTGGCCTGGTTTACTCCACCATATAGCTTGGGCACGAAGTATGCCGTGAAGCCAACCAATGCCTGGAGAAGTAGCAATATGTAGGTGATGAGGCCGAGGATCGCGTGGACGGATTGGAAATGGTGGGGAGGGTCAGAGTGGAATTTGTTGTATTCGATGATAACCAGGCCAGCTATGAGGGCATCGAGGCCGAGGTTGTTAAGTGTGAAATGGGCAATTGTGCCTTGTCGCTTTTGCTGGGGTGTGTGCGTGGGTTGCACGATGAGGATTGCCTGGGTTATGAATAATATCCCGGCCGAGTTTAGAAGCGGGTGAGGGGAAACGAAGGGTAGTAACTTGTTGAGAAAGACATTGGCCCAGACGGACGCTGTGAGGAGGATGATACCAGCTTGGGCGATTATGGCAGTTCCTGAAAAGGTCAGTTAGATGGCGGGTAGAGTTGCAAGTAGAGTAGATCCTACCACTGTAGGAATTGTGATAAAGTGCTCTACCCTCGGGTTGAGAAGCATCTCCACGACGGCCGAGAAGTGGTTCGTCTTCTCCCCGCCCTTCCTCGTCTCGGTCGGGTGCTGTGTTTGGAATCCCATCCGGAATACCGGTCGCACTCGCCATGGCTGTGTTGTAGTGTTTGTTCTGAAGCTGCGGGGTAGGTGAATCGTTGGTATTAGACTGAAAGTGCTGAAGATTAGATGCGGAAAACAATTGTCAAGAAGATGCCAGAAGATCGAGGACAATCGGATTGAGGAGAAGAAGGTGGTGTTGCATTTTGAGGTCCAGTCTAGGTAGCTGCTGAACCATTTCGGGAGCTGATGTTTATGCTCACACAATCAGCCCCCTCAATGACGCGGGTAGGATTAGCTTGCACCAATCAGAGCCCGTGCATTGAAATCCGATTTCTGGAAAAGGTTCTAGTGAATCGCGAAATGCATGTACAGGTGTAATCATCAATTTATTGATCGGAAGATGGTCATACGAGGGTCAATTTTGTGAACGCAGACAAATTGCTGTTGCAAATATCTTGAACTCTTTTTTTGCTTGGAAAAATGGTGAGAGTGAGAGAGAAGGCCCGCGGCCTGCCGACGATTTCTCCAGCCAAAACCCCGCTTAGAATGATTGGACGAATGTTGACAAAGGTGGGGTTGCCTATCAACTCTTTTACTCGATATCAACACCTGATGGCAACTACAGACAGCTATTCAAAAGAAAAATTAAAAACTTTGTGGGAAATTTTTAAATCCTCTTCTTCTCAAATTACCAACCTCCCATCAAAATAGTCACGGTAACCATCATGACCTCCGAAACGGAATACAAGCTAGAGAATGTCGCCGCCACGGTTGTCGAGTCGGACAAGATTGATGCAACCTTTCGATCTTCTACCATAGGTGAGTACAATTTCGTAATCCCCCAACTCTGATCACAGCCTTGGAAAACGAAGAAGCATTTTCTCCGATGATCCTTGGATGACTCAAGACTTTGATCTTTGTGTTTGGATTAGCAAAATACATGTGATCACAACTAATACCTCTCTAGATCTTGTCTCAGGGACTTTGGGTGGAAAGATTCTCTCTTTTTCAGATGAATGGTTTGCTGAAGCTGCCAACCTTTTGACTCCTACTCCTCCCATTCGCCAGCCAGGAAAGATGGTCTACACTGGCGCTTGGTACGACGGATGGGAGACTCGTCGTCACAACACTGCTCCATTTGACTATGTTATCATTCGGCTGGGTGTTGCTTCAGGTACCGTCGAAGGAATCGAAGTCGATACGGCTTTCTTCTCCGGCAATCATGCACCAGCAATTTCTGTTGAGGGTGTTTTCAGCTCAAGTGACGAGGAAGTCATTGGTTGGAAAGGAGAGCATGGTAAATGGGAGACCATTTTGGGGCTTCAAGAGTGTGGACCTTCTCAGCGATTTGGCTGGAAGCTGGACAACCCAACCAAGAAGGCTTACACACATGTTCGTCTTAACATGTACCCCGACGGTGGCATTGCCAGATTCAGACTCTTTGGTCATGCAGTTCCTGTCTTCCCCGAGGATAAAGAGGCGGTGTTCGACCTTGCTGCAGCCCAAAATGGAGGTGTTGCTATCTCCTGCAGTGATCAACACTTTGGTGTCATTGCCAATTTGATTCTTCCAGGAAGAGGAAAGGATATGGGTGATGGATGGGAGACTTCAAGATCTCGAGGGAAGGATCATGTTGATTGGGCGATCATCAAGCTTGGAGCAAAGGGTACAATCCAGAATTTGGTCGTTGATACTGCGTTTTTCAGAGGCAATTTTCCACAAAAGGCCAAGGTTGAAGCAATAGATTGGTCTGGCGAAGGAGCACCAGGAGTAGCTGCCGATGGCTGGGTGGATGTGGTCGTGCCTAGCAAGTGTGGACCAGATAAGGAACATGAGTTCGAGTCGTTGGTCAAGGATAAGCCATTTACTCATGTGAAGCTGGTTATGATTCCTGATGGAGGAGTAAAACGTATTCGTGTCTTGGGAAAGAGAGCTGCCTAGATCATTTAGACATTCAGCTCGTTCCTTCTCCTACTAGACATATATTTGCGAGGGCAAATGTACATAGTTTTGGTCCTCCATAAGGGAGGATCCATTATGCAATAAGCATATACCAATTTGTTAATAATATTTTGATTGTTTTGTTGTCTTGAAGGTTAAAAATAAAGGGGGAGGCTCTCAATCAAAATGCGACGTCCTATGACACGGACCACTTTAGTGGGCTGCATTGCAACTGACCGATGAAATACCACCCACCACTTCCTTCAGACAAGAGAGGCGTGGCATCTATGCAAAACACAACCACAGTTTCCTTTGATATTCCGCAGAAAATCAGTCAATTCCAGGGACGCTACTCAACTACACATGCCCACCGGCGGATGATTACGGACTACATGCAGTCCTTGTTCAGCAATGGATATTGGGGATAATGGCGGGGATATCAGCGGCGGCTTCGGCGACGAGCCACCAAAGAAACCTAGAGCCCTTCCAGATGATCTGCCCAAGTCCCTCGACGACCGCAAGAGTTTCGCCACTCATTACACTCCGGAGACGGAGATGTATGATGCATGGCAAGGTAATATGATCTGCTGCACGCATGTCTTTGAAACATACTGACTCCAACAGGACAATCACAATTCTTGACTACTCCTATGCTAGCGAAGCCACTACAATTTAACAACCTATCCCTCGAAGATAACTCGTACGATGACGACCTCACGACACAGAAAGTGGGGGATAGCGATGCGAGACTGATGGAGATGCTTGCTGCGCAAGCGGCGCACCGAGATGGGTCTGCCAGTGAGGATGAAGATGCTGTGGCATCTAATGAGAAGTTGACGGATTCCGAAAAGAAAGATATTCTACAAAAGGCTCTGAATATGGCGGCAAGCAACGGAGACGTGGATCGAATCGAGCGGATATTAAACGGGAAGGCAAAAGAGCTGGTGGATATTGATGCGCCGGATGAGGAGGGCACGGCACCTCTGATATATGCCAGTTGCTTTGTAGGGATATACACTTACGGATGTTGTGAAATTGCTAATGGATTTCTAGGGACATGAAGCTGTTGTGACAGCACTTCTACACGCCGGAGCCAACGTCGATAAGCAGGATCGAAATCAATGGAGTGCCCTCATGTGGGCCATGACGAACAGGCACAAAAACATTGCAAAGGCATTACTGGATCATGGTGCCTCACCGGAGGTCAAATCGTCTTCTGGGCGTACCGCTTTCGATTTTGTGGCGCCAGATAGCGAAATATCTGGCTATTTACACGATAGTGGATACAATATTGGAAGTGCTGGTGTAACAGATGATTTCTATAACCCGGGATTTTCACAAGATCGATTCGAGGAGGAAATGGCGGAAAATGAAATGAGAAGGCGTATGATGATGGAAAGTGCGCGGGATTTGGAAGTCGACTTGGGGAATGTTGGAATTGATGATCAGCCAGAGGTAAGAACCACTCGGGTCTGGACCGTGAAAGTCCGCTAACAATTTTGAGTCTCCTGGAGAGCTGGAAGAGGAATTGCAAGAATTTGACTGGTCAAGATGTTTGCATGATCAAATGTTTGTATTCCAGGAGAATGAGTTAAGTCGAATTCTCGATATCATTATTACCAACATGACCCCTCAACGATCACCATCTCAAAAACCAGTTCCGGCGAACATGATATTTCTGAGTGCTCGATACGCTCATTACCATGCGGATCAAAGTCTTCTTGCGAATTTGCTGATTACTGCTATGGACAAGATCAATGATGTTGTGGAGAAGAACCAATGGGACATGACAATTCTGGCCTTCTGGATATCCAATGCGACTTTACTGCTACACTATTTGAAAAAAGATGCTGGTCTATCAGACTCAACATCTGATTTTCAATTGCAACTTGCAGAACTGGTCAACGAGATCTTCATTCTCATCATCAGAGACGCGGAACGAAGAATGGACAAGGTGCTGGATTCAGCCATGTTGGAACATGAAACAATCCCAGGTTTTGAGGATATTGCTTTCCAGCATGAATGGAAGATTTTCAAGCGGAAAAATCAAGTCAAGGAAGAACCAGCCGAGAAACGATTTCGACCTCCCTCCCCAAAAGCAAGGGCCAAACCCTCACCACGTAACATCACCTCCCTGTTATCCTCAACCCTTTTCGTTTTAGATTTGTATGATATACACTCAGTCATCACGGCTCAAATCCTGGCACAATTGTTGTACTGGCTCGGAGCAGAACTATTCAACCGCATCATGTCGAACCGCAAATACCTAGCCCGCACAAAAGCCATGCAAATCCGCATGAACATCTCCAGTCTCGAGGAATGGGCACGAACCAACAACCGGCAACCCGAGCACTACGAGCACGGCTCCATGACCTCCAGCGGTGAGACGACCATCGATGCGGCTAGGAGACACCTCGCCCCGCTGATACAGCTTCTGCAATGGTTACAATGCTTCTCGTCGTTGGGAATGGATGACTTGGAAGCATTGGTGGGGACATTGCAACAACTCACGAGATTGTCCTCGCAACAGTTGATTCATGCTGTGAAGCACTACCGGCCTGAAGTCGGCGAAAAAGGTCTGCCAAAGAGCGCGATGAAGTATTTGAGTAATATGCAGAAGGAGATACAAGCTCGTAAGGAGCGACAGAAACGCAGCTCTGTTGTGTCGCCTAACACGACGCCTGTTAAGAAAAATGCTGGTGCTGCAGGGGGCAACGGGCAAGCACCTGATACGCCGGAATCGAATGCGGAGGAACAGATGGAGGATGAGTATGATGCGCCTGAGAATTTATTGTTGGATCCAGCGCTCATGTTGCCGTTTTCGCTGCCGACGAGCACGGATATGCTTGTTAGTTATGGGGCGGGCTTTGGGGGGTTGAATAGGGAGAGGGAGAGGAAGTATATTCCTACTGTTCCGCCGGAGTTTTTGGCCAAGCTAGATTTAAATGGGGGGCGGCAGAATAGTACGTATGGGGAGCGGGATTGGGAGAATGAGGATGTGTAGGGTCGGTGGGTTGGTTTTGGTTGGAGGGTGGGTACGTTTGGCGAACAAGAGGGGTGACAGGTGGAGGTGGAGGTGGAGGTGGAGGGGGTTCATGTGAACTGGACTATGATGTCTACGTGCTGTGAAATTTCGTCGACAAAAGGAAGCATTTTGGAAGCATTGCGCGGCGTTATATTTTGAGGAGGCGTTGATTAGATGAGGATGGAGGATATCTTTCGTTCTCTATTTGTGGTTTTTTTTTTCCGTCGAATAAATGACCAATTTTTTCAGCTGTCGAGTATTTTTTTTCCTCTCTCTCCACATAGGAAGAATACAATGTTATTGATGATGATGTCACGGTTTCCTTTGAGGCTTGAGCCGTTGAGATTTATCATATTTGATGGCCGTCGATGTTTACTTTTTCATATTGTTGTTGATACTTTTACGAAATGATTTCAGTCCCGAGCACAGGATTGTATTGGTAATAAACTTCCCGCAACGGATCTTCCCGCCTGTAGTGACTTGGTGTGGCTGCTGTCAATGCTTTCTATCGGCTGTCAAGCTGATTGTCCTTGATTGTGGAGATACACTAATTGATAAGGGGTGGAATATGATCATTTTCTAGAGCACAATCACAACCTAATCGCTGTGTTTACTTTTGTGTTTACGTGTTGCAAAAGACGGGCTGGACGGGAAATACAAAGGAAGCAGAGTTGGCTCGAGGGAAGAGGGGAGAGGGAAGAAGGATTCGAGAATCGAGGATTTTATTTTGGGTAGGAGAGTGACAGAGCGTAGTGTAGCACACCAGCAAACTCGAGAATAACCCCCTAGGCCAATTGTTCTTGAATTGTTCTGGAATTGCTTTATTTCCCGAGTGGTGGTTGAACAATTCTTTTCTGGAGCTAGCGACCAGAAGGTGTGGCATAAAAGTCTTTTTGGATGTGATGTCGTTTCCCAATTTTTCTTTGCCACATCATAAGTGACAGCTGCCCATGGGGCCGAATGGGGGCTAAAGAGGAAGGGGAATGGATCCCCGGGCCGTTCCTTGGGCTCACCAATTACTCGCTAACGTAATGCAATGTTGGACTCGTCACGTACATTGCAGAATTGAGGATTGCAGACGGTGGACAGCAGACAGCAGACAGCAGACAGCAGGTATCTTTTTTGAGAGTGGAGGATGGAGGATCCACGTGGTGTGGTTCGTCTGATGGATGGGTGGTGGATGGGGGGCGGATGGGGGGTGGATGGTGGGTTGGTGGTCGAGTAAGAGGCTGCTGGGTGCCACGTATGTTGTGGTGTTGTGGTGTTGTGGTGTTGTTATTTGGTTGTGCGGTGTGGGAGGGAAGATCTTTTCTTTCGGAGTCTCCAAGGTGAAGGAGGGAAAACGAGGATATAAAAATTGATAGCTCCAGCTCTGGCTAGCTCTATCTAGACTTGATGGAGAAAACATCCCGATATGGAGTGAAACAATTGGATCTCCCCGAGCTCGATTTCCCGTCCTGTCTTGCTTGTTTCTTTTCGCACAGACTTTGGGCCCATGCCATCCATCTCTTGATTGAGTTCATTCCCCACCACAACCTCAGTTGGAGAGGAAATCTGCAAAGTAATTTCCATAGCCCCTGCTGTACCTGCCGAGTCCCCTTGCATGGCTGGAACAGGAAAGAGGCTAAATGGGAGTAGATTGCTACAGCCAATTGGGGAGAGGACTCATGTCAAACAGGGAGCAGGAAGTGGGTGCCCAGTTCTGTGGTGGCACAACCTCTGCGATTCCCAATTGACAGCGGCCGTTTTGATAGGCGCTGGAGCCCTGTGTGTTTGGCTTGACAGCGAGGTGATTTTCTTGACAGGCTATGGAAGATAGATGCAGGCTGGGGGGAAATATTTTCTCTGCTTCTGCTGCTGGGTAGATATCATCTTGGGACCTTGTCGCTTTCTGACCAGCGAGCGAGTTTCACGACAGACTCACTTCCTAGCAATTTCATTCCCTCTCCGCCTTGGGAATTCAATATTAGTGACACCATCCCTCCTCCTCACCTCACTCTCTCCTACTCTTTCTCTCTCTTACTCTCTCTCTCTCTTCCCTTGCTTCTCCCACCCCGACTTTTCGATATCGCCATTAAATCAATCATCAAATCAATCATCAAATCAAACGCGACAGACAAACTTGATCTCTCACACGTCTTCTGCACCCATCCGATCTGCCCCCCCTAACCCCCCCCCAAAGACCTCGTCGACGCAGGGGTAAGCTTACCACGCGCATCACCGCCCGAACAACCTAATAAGATTGCCATTGCATTGCTCAATAACCCCATCCCGGCGCGCGAGAAAACAATGAAGCATGGCGCCCTCTCGCTCAGGCACACTTCGTTTGAAATCTTCCAGCGTCAGACATCGTCCGCACCTGCCAATAACCCCGCTGGATGAACTCGTCGGCCTGCCATACGAGCAAAATTTGGTGGGAAAGAAGCCTCTAGCAGTTGTCACTGTGCCTCCACGCCAGGCACCTGATCTGCAAACACATCCCGCGCTCAGAGAACGTCCAAACACGAATCTCGAGGACGACAAGAAGAGAGATTCCGGTCTGGCGCCCACCACGAGCTCCAAGGCGAGGGAAGGGTCGGTGAATACGGTCGAGGACAATGTGCTAGGCATACCGATAAACTTTAATTCCACTTCGCCTGGGGTCAAGATGTCACTTCCTGCTGAAGAGCCCGCCAGCGCGCCGATCACACCCGTTACTTCGAGGGAGACAAAGAGTCCAACTTCCAGCCATTTCTGGAAGAGGGCTAAAAGTGTCAAGAGCGTTCGGTCGCCAACTACCACCGCTACCTCTCCTGGTTCTAAATCTACAGAGGAATTTTCGCTCATTACTACGGCTATACCGACGGAGAGTTTGCTGGAAGAGGGGTTCTTGAATCAATTGTCTTTTTCGAAACGGGGGAGTGTGATGCTAGGGGGGAATAAGGCGGTTAATGGACATTTGCGACCTAATGTTGGTAGAAGGTTAGATGCGCCGGGAAACTTGTTGGCGCAACACTACTGACGTGATGCACAGACAACCAAGTTTTTCAATGTTAGCCACGCCTACGGTCAAAGTGCTGCCAGATGATGTGGAACTGGAGTCGCAGAAAGTGCGATCTATGTATGAAAAGCCAACACTTTTTGATTGGAAGCAGGGCGCCAGTGCACCAAACTCACCTACCTCCACCTCAGCTCCTGCAGACGAGGAAAGTGGCAAACAAGAGAATGCGATACCTGCGAGGTATGTACCAAGCGATAGAAAGTCGAGTATGCGCTAATTCAGAATAGAGCAAACGGCCTCTTGAGTCCGGATAATATAAATGCCCTCTACCAACACAACCCCAACAGCGAACTCTCTTTCGAACGCGATGCTGAGCGCGAAGTACGCGACCAAGAACGAGAACATGAACGGGCAGGAGGAATAGAGAACTGGGAAGACGTCAACGAGGAGGATGTGGATAGATATGGATTCATAAACTTGCGCCCGAGACCAGGCACACCAGAACCAAGACCCCCTCAGAGAGTCTCCACGCTTTTGATGCTGGCATCCGAGACACCACGACAAAGAAGATTCGGAAGATCACCCTCAGCCGCTACATCCTCGAGATCGCGATTCAGCCGTGCGCCGAGTCGAAAAGTTTCCGCTCGATCCTTCAAGACACAAAACTCGATAGATTCCAATAAGAGCACTGGGCGTGCCCAACTCCGAGCTGCTGCCAATCGATTACCCGGTAACAAGGACAGACGATGGATGGACGAAGCTGGAGATATGCTCACTTTACCTCCTGGACTGGCAGACATTGCTGAAGACGAAGAAGGCGGAAAGGCTGTCGCAATGCTCAAGAAAAGAGAAGCACGACGAGCTGACAAGTGGAGAAAGATGTCCAAAGTCACCAAACTGGGTAAAGATGGATGGGGAATGGAATTCGACTTCAACACCTCGAGTTCGAAGCTCGTCGAGAGAACGTGGAAGGGAATTCCTGATCTATGGCGAGGACCAGCTTGGCATTCGTTCTTGGTTACTTCCGCGAAGAAGGCGGGGAAGTTCATACCGGATGAGGATCTCATAGCGGAATTTCACAGGCTGCAGGAGCAGAGTTCGGCAGATGATGTGCAGATTGATATTGATGTTCCAAGAACGATTAATAGTCATATCATGTTCAGAAGACGATATCGTGGGGGTCAACGACTGCTTTTCCGAGTCCTCCACGCTCTCTCACTGTACTACCCGGAAACTGGATATGTTCAGGGCATGGCTTCGATTGCTGCGACTCTACTTTGCTATTATCACGAGGAACAGGCTTTCGTCATGTTGGTCAGAATGTGGAAGCTGCGAGGTCTGGAGAAATTATATGAGCAAGGATTTCCGGGCTTGATGGCTGCTCTAGATGAGTTCAAAAACGACTGGCTCAAAGGCCGTGAAGTCTCTGATAAACTCGTAAGTTCCCCCTCACCCTCCCCAGCCCTTGTTTCTCACTAACACAAACTTCAGGACGACCTCACAATCGAACCCACCGCCTACGGCACCCGCTGGTACCTCACCCTATTCAACTATTCCATCCCATTTCCCGCCCAACTCCGTGTCTGGGACGTCTTCATGCTCCTAGGCGACTCGGATCCCAACCTCACCCCCACCAAGGAACGTCCGTTCGCGGGGGGACTCGATGTCATCCATGCGACGAGCGCGGCGTTGATTGATGGGACGAGGGAGATTTTGCTGGATTCGGATTTTGAGAATGGGATGAAGGTGCTGACGAGCTGGATTCCAGTTAAGGATGAGGAGCTGTTGATGCGGGTAATGAAGGCGGAGTGGAAGTTGCATTATTCGAAGAGGAAGAAGGGTTGACTCTTGCGATGGGGGTGAAGTCGTCAGGTGTGAGGCTTGCTTTTGCTCATGGATCGACGAACGTACCTGCTGGGTTGTTTTGCTGGGAGGATGGAGAGCAATGTTGCGAGATGGAAGAAAGAAGGATTATGACGATCAATGACCACCTTTACTACCCTAATTTCTAATACGACACGGCCTCCTTCAAAACATTTTCGAACTCGATACCAAAATACCTCGATACGGAATCGAAAACTTGACACCGCGGAATACAGCGGAATAATACACCACCGGAAATCGGCAACCGGATTTTCTTTTGTTTTGTTAATGGGTTCTTCTTTTCGGGCTTTCATGTTCTTCGTTTCAAGCATGGTGTAATGGATGGGTTTTTTTTTTCTCGTTCTTGCACCATACCCCCCCTTTTTTTAACGCGTTTTATACCACAGTCGCTTTTTTTTGGTTCCTTTTACGTTTTAAGGGACAACAGAGAGGATGTGGATGAAGGGGGTGAAGGAGAGAGAATGTATCTGTACATATTTCTTCTTTTCTTGGGGACGATGGGGTGAAGGGAGATGTTAATATAGAATGAGATTCTTCGTGCTCCTCTCTATTCTTCGGGTTCTTGAGGGCTCTTTCTCATTGGACAATTGAAGGGATGGGAAATTGTGGAGGGCTTTTGTTCGAGTGCTAGTGGTAGAGGAGAACTTAGTTCAGTGAGCGTTTTTGGTGATATACCCCTGTTTGTTTTGTTCTTGTCCAGGTACTTTTTTCTTTCTACTTCGCGCTCTCTTCGGGGGTACTGAGGTACCTTGAAGAGGGAATTAGATAGATAGATGAGTTTGATTGATAGGTATATGTCTATCTTATCTTAAATAGATGAATGAGATAAATTCGCGATGGAGAGATACCTCACTCCTTGCCTGCTTGTGAATCTGTGTTGGGGGTGGGTGTGAGGGGGAAACGGGAAAAGGGGAGAGGGAAAGGCTGTGCGCAGATTGGAGGTGGAAATGGAGCTATAAAGAATTCTTCGCTTCAACTTCGCCGAATTCTGAATAAAAAACCATTTCATTTAGAGAATACAGAAAAACGAATAAAGGGAATTCGATAGTGACTTTCGATTTGACGATAATATAATAAAGATCTGAGTTTTTGAACAGGTTATAGAGTGGGTAAGGGGTTTGGTGGGAGATGTTTTCCCCAGGGAACTAGCCTTTTGGGTAAATGTGGTGAGAAGGTCGAGGAGTTTGCGAGGAGTTCTTCTTTCGGGGGGGGGGGGGCTGGGTTGAAGAGCTTTAAAGTTTGAGCTTAATGGTTTTCAGCTGAGAAAGGTTGGAGAGAGCGAAATCTGCTAACCTTTCTCGCTTCTGTAAGATAGACCATGTAGTTTTCAACCTCGGTGGAGTATTAGCAACCAATGATGGCCCTATATTTTCAATGACGAAGGTCTAAATGGTCTTAGGATTGATTATATAAACTTCAGCAAGCAGGACATCAAATATCTAAAACACTTCAAAACAAAACAGAGATCACAAACCTCGAAGCAAATCAGGCATTCGATATATGGGGATCGACATCAATTGACGTGCCTTTGCGGACGGGTCTTTTCCGTAGGAGGGCAACCTTGACAGTTACGAATATCACTGAGTTGAGCACGAAGAATAAATGAATGCTTCAAATATTTTCGACAGTAAGCTTGTGATCGACAGTAGACGGTGCCATCAATCTAATAATGAAAATGAGATAGCTTGTCATTGAGAGTAAGAGAATGTCGGAAACAAGAAGTTTTGTGTCGATTTTTCGACCTTTACGACATCGACTAACTATGGACTAGCTAACACTCGAGAGGCACCTTCGTAAAATCAGCCCGAACTGTTGTTACTCGCCAATTCTACTATGAAATGGTTTACGTGATTTAAATAGTTTTCGAAAAGGGTTAGAATAGCTTTCGTTCTCAGAGTAAGTTGGAAAAATCTAAAACAGTGGGTCTGCACGTATAATGGCTGAGATTGTATGGTAATGGATATGAAGGGTGTCGTAAGTAATTTAGTAAAGCTCAGAATTCTTCCAATTGAGAAGAGTGAATAGGCAAGTATAGGCGATGAAGTATAAGGAGAAGGATATAGACGACGATCTTCATCGTTCCCTTTCAGTGTGAGTAGTTAATCTACATAAACCAAAGTTCTATTCTAAGATGAAATCAGTGCATCATCAAAGAATATCTTCGGTACCTCAACAACTCGAAAGCAACTACTATTACATCGCGGCCTCCTTTCATCAAGGCCGCGTGGCTTCAATGGTCATAGTTCAAGAATGAGAAGACCCATTCTAGGTCGCGATGGTTCTGGATCAAATGAATGAATAAGGTTTTTTCGGCAGCAGAGCTATGAGTGACGGTAGTAGGTGTCACATTGAGAACGAGAGGTTGGTCTGAACTGGGACGGAAATGAGCACACTAAGATTCATGAAAGTTCAATCTACATGTGATGCATGCTTTTTCATGACGTCTGCTTGGCTAACATGACTTGGCTCAGAGTTTGGTTTTCATGTATTTATTTCGTTGCAATAAGTGAGTAATGAGGTTTTATAAGGAGTATGTGTTCTCTAATCGGAGTAAGTAATCTTGAGGAGTCGATGTAGAGTGTTAATTACTTGGAAACAATTGGGCGAGGAAACTGATGTCGATTTGAATGGAGATAGTTTCTCCCTGTTCTAGAGTAGGCGAGGGCTAGGCGTATAAAGTATCGCTACCCTGGGGCTATATCATCTGGAACCTGATAATTCACGCGAAAACTAGTCAAACAAGTGAGCCAGAAGTCTTCACAACGCCTTATTTTCCATCTCCCCTTACCCCTAGGAGTTCAATTAAACTACTTCAGAAAACAAGAAATGCCCATTCCACACTGGTAAACTTAAAACGAATACAAATTTTTCGATAGCAATATTGTGATGGATAACGGAACATGCTAACTCGCACCTTTCACTTTTCTTTCCCTCTTTCCCTGTAATGAACTTCCATTCTTTTTTCCATGGCTTATTTGGAGACGCGAAAAGAACGACAAAACCTATCCCCAAGTTTCCTTTTTCCCAGCAACCCACAATAGATCCACAACTTGTAAGCTTTCATAAAAATGATGATGGAAATTGAATTGAAATGTGATTTTGAAGGGATCTGCCGTTGCTGTGTGCAGTTGGGAAAATTGGAAACGAGGAAAGGACAAAGTTATTGCTGTTTGCAAAGCTTTGGGGGGGGGATGATTGACTTTTACAAGTCTTGATTATAGCCTTGGATGGCTAGTTTTTGCGCTTGAACCTTTGCTAGGAGATGAGAGTAGCGGCAACCAAATCTTTACGCATGAATCTGCCATTTTTCAGTGACCCAATTAACTGTCGCACTGGGGGTGTTTGGTTGCAATTAGCTGCTTCGCAGATTCTTCAAAACAGTAGGTAAAAATGGGGTATTGTATAGGGAAAGAATCTTATGATGCGGATGGATTCCACAGTCTAGTTTTCATATAGAAGATGGGTGAATGAATTAAAAGTCTTCGAAGGTAGGTTTCAGATCAGCGGTAAAAAAGAATTTAAACTTCTATTCAAAGGGGATGGATTGACATTCTGTGCCTAAGGTCAGCCTTGCTTTCACACAGCGTTGTAATACACGTCTAGGTCTCAGGGACTTACCCCCTTGGAATTGCTAATATCTCAAAATTCCCATGGGGTTTGTTTAACTTTGAATGGCGGATTGTGAAGAAGAGGTGTTGATGTTTTACTCCTTGTCAGCTTGTATAACTCTTGAGACATGGACTGGTCATACCTTTCCTTGAGAGATCTTGGTTTTGGAGCTTGAGTGATGTTTTAGATTTGGGATTGTAGGGAAAGGTGCGATGAGAAGAGTGCGTTCTGGGATTCAACGGTAGGGATAACTTCTTCTCAGATATTGGAGTCGTGGGAGGTTTTGGGTAGTCTTCGAAATCAAATAACTTACCTCTCGCGGTGTGAAATGTTGCCATTCAGAGTGGAAGACAGAATATGTCCTTTATTTCGAGAGAGCAGGGAGAAGTTTCGATGAGGTTTGAACCGGTTCTTAGAGCTTCCCGTTACCCCCAAGCGACTAAGAACTTGATTTACCAACAACTAATATTGCCAACACTGCATTTCTGGGCCACTCAAGAGGAGGAGAAGAACATATCTTCTTGGTAGGCAACTCATAATGCCATATTGTCCCAGATGATCCTGTATCAATTACGAAAATCAACATTCTTAAATATGGTGGCGTTTTGCTGCTCAGACCATTGGCGGCAAAATACGGCAGCGGCAATGTTGGTTGGTTTTCCAGACCAGCGTTGCCAAAAGGCCCCTAAAGCAATTACAGCACTGTTTCATACTTTCTTTGTGCTGTTGGGGTCATTTAAAGAAGGGTGTTGGTAAGGAGATGGTGCATCCATTCTCATTTCATTCTTCATATACCAAGTCAATTCAAAAGGACTCTTGCAACCACAACAAGTTTCGTTATAAATGTTGGGATCCTATATTTGAACTTTTCCCCTTCAATTCATTACAACGCCAAAAGTGTCGCAATGTCGGTCGCGGATCTCACTAGACAACTTAACGGGAAGAAAGCGGAAAAGACCTCTTGGGATTGAATACTCCGGAGCCATTTCTTCTTTGCGGCGGAGATGCCCATCATAAAAACACTCTTCCCGAATTAGAACGGAATGGCAAAATTTGTAAGGAGATAAATTGTTATGTTGGAGGTAAATACATGAAAGATACCAGTTTTCGCAGCATGGCAAAGTCCTATGATGATAGGCGCCATGAAATTGACGAAAATATCAAGAATATAAAAGAATTAGATGATGAAATCAAAGTGTTGGAAGCACGGTTGGGCGAGGCTAGGAAGGCTGAAGCAGCTGAGAAGGCATGAAGGCAGTGATTTTGGGAAACAGTAGGAACATTGCTTCCTCATGAAGGACTATGTTGCTTTATTTTCGACAATCCCTTTCTTTCCGCTTCCACAAGAGGCATAAGCTTTTCAGTTTAGTTTAAGAAGTTGGTTTCTGTTCTTTCTTTTCAAATTGATTGTCCAATCTGCAGATTAGCTTTCATGTTCATTCGTTAAACAATACACACTATACATCACATTGCAGAATCGATTTTCCCAATTGTAGTGACTTCAGTGAAAGGCAGGTATGGGGAACACTGTGTGAAAACGGGAGAATAGGAGCATGGAAGGAAGGAAGGATGAATGGGTTTTTGTGCCACTCCCCAGGGAGGAAGGTAAAGAGAGGTTTGGTCAATCTTCCACACCAACTTCCTTCCCCACTGAAAATGTTCCCAACTTTCTTTCTATTTTGATTCGATGACAGGGAATTCGCCTTCGTTTCAAGAAGAAACGGCCGAGATCTTGGCTGGTGTTTGTTTCCTTTTTTGAGTTTCTCCCTTCAACATTCCCAACTGATTGACCAATGCCCAGTACTCCAGCACTTCTATCACCAACCCACACATACCTCGTCCGACTCTGTCAATACCCATATTTCTTTATCTGCCTGGGAATCAAACATCTTTTGAACTAAGCAGCTATGTTGGTTGGAGTTTTTACATCGCCCCCAACACCATGCCTACTTATGGCACGCTTCCCGCCTTTCTTTGTGCTGCTAACTCCATTTAAGTCTGGCAAAGTAAGGAAGATGAAACAATCATTCTCACATCATTATTTTTGATACTTCCCTTCAGTGGAGTTCTAAAATTCAAATTTCCCTTCCTTCCAACATTACCACAGCTAAAATGGCAAGCTTTGCGCAGAAGCAAGATAAACTTCTGAATGAGATCAACGCGAAAAAGGTCCAGAAAGCAGAAATGGAGGGCAGAGGAGCACCATCAAGAACGTTTAAATGTGGGGGAGCTGCACAACACCGCCTTAATGTATCTGAACAATTTCCTGAGGGTAAATGTAAGATGGCCAATTGCAATGCACAAGTTTTTGAGATACAGCAGGAGAGGATAAGGGAACTTAATAAATTTGATAAACAGCTCAAGGCGGTGACTGATACAATTAAAAGAAAAGAAGATGAATATAGAAAGAATGAGGAGGAACACAATAAGTAGGAGGAGTAAGAAGAAAAAAAGGTTTAGGTAAGGATGGGTGAGGAAGGAGAATCCTTCATGATAGAATGGGAAAGTTGTTTTTTAGGACGTATTTACTTTGTTTTGGACTGATATCTCCGTTACACTCTTTTATTCAAATACTTATAGGAAGTTTGCTTGTTCTTCCTGTTAAAGTGTTAGTCAGATCTGCAGATCAACTTTCATGTTCATTCATTAGATAGCAATACCCATCATATACCACCCATTCACAATGCTTACCTAGCTTGTACTAATTCCAATAACATACATCTTCAAATGATTGGTTAACGATAAAAATGAGAATCTATTTTTATAAAGCTTGTTGTTGTTGACATCCACATCAGGAGAACATGGTTGCACAGCGCAATACCACGTGATATGCCACAAGGGTGACAAGCTCAGGTGATGCAGGAACGAACACAAAAGACAGGGATTAATACAAGGCAGGAGGGCGACTCTACGTCATGGCCCCGCTTTTCTACTCACCTCCTGCCTCTTTTACTTTTTCTCTCTCAGCTGTCCCTTCTGTCAGTCACTCCGCTCCACCATACTACAAGTGTGGGCATTGTAGTATGGGCATTGTAGTGTGGGCAATTGTACCAAAGAACAGTTGAGTTGAATGAAGAGACACTTATACTGTGCGCAGGCTATTGAGTGGTGTCATCCTCTTATTATGGTTCATGTAATATTCCAGAAGCCCCTGAATGGAAGAGGGAAAAACCTTCCCTTGCCAGATTCCAGGAGTGCCTTGCTAGGATTCTTTTCCAATGCAATCCTGGATGAAAGCATGTCAACTCAACCACACCTTTGAACTTTCCAAGGAAACGCTCCAATGCTCTCGTACTTGTAACACTTGTCACCCTTCTAGTTGATAGCAGAGCCTCCACACGCTGTCAACGGTCGTCGCTCAAGCAACAAACATCCCCCTCGGCAGCTGAAAAATCGCAGCTAGATAGTGGACGAGGTTACGAGGCACGCGAGCACTCAACGCTCGCTGAACATGATTCAGCCAGTCGTTCATTATTCGTTGGTATTACAACCCATGTGTTGGCAAACTTGGAGTGTGGTAGAGCAGACAGACCATTTAACGAGTCTAGACCTCGGTGATTTCCTGAACGTCTCTCAGCTTCTTATTTGCAGTTGCACTCGTTTGATGGACAGCTGAGTATATATCAATATTAAAAACACCGTGTTTGGATCGTAATTCCCTTTGCCAGAGCCTTGCTATAACTTTGGGTCGTTTAAGATTGGTGGGGAAAGTAAGAACGGATATCCTGAATATAGCCAGTTGTCTCCACCAAACAAACCTGTTAGACACCCTACCACCAAGGTGAATCTAAAGCAAGAAGAAACCCCAAAGAAATAATTCTGTAGCAAATTATTCAAATCCATTCATTCTTTCATTCTTTACTTTTCACTTTTAATACGCAAAACAAATCGGGTTTGTCTTATGACCTTGCCACAGATCAGGGGCATAAATCGGCTGGGCTACGTCATTTTCTCCGATCATACTCAGTAAATCTTCAAGCCGATTCAACGAACTCACAACACCACGACGCACGCAAACAACAGCAGACTGAACAGACCACCAACTGAAACCAAGACCACAACTGTTGCAACGATACTATCTTGTCCTCCATCGTTAATCTGGAGTCTGATCCGGGGCTGGGGGGATTCCAGAGGCATGCCGCCACCGAAATCGCCTTTGGACAAACAATCCTCAAATCATCGACGGCCAAGCAGTTCCCGCAGATCTAGTAACGAGAAAACAACCCCTAAAACGAAAGATGGCATGAAAGCTTCCTCCACCGGTATTACAAAGACCTCGATGCCAGGATCACCGTCGAAGGGCGAGCCGGCGCCCTTAGCTCTCGAAAGGCCTCCCCAGGACGTGAAGGAGGGGAATAATAGTGCCAGGGAAGACTTACGAGAAAGGAGCGCCATGGAATCGACTACATCGAACGATCGCGCGGACCAGTTTAATTCGAGAGCGACAGAAGAAGGTGGCGATAGACCTGAGAGAAATACAAGAGGCCCAGAATCGAAAAGCAGTTCCGCCGATGAGCTGGAGCGTTTACGAGCTGCTGTAAATGCGCAGATACACTTTTCCCAGCAGAGAGAGAAGACAGCCCGGAGGCCCGGGTTACGCGATGATGGGAAAGTACCAACGGGTGGAAAGTCTCGAGTTTCGCCCATCCACGAAGAAGCAGTTTCGCCCTCGTTGGAAGATGCCTTCGCCAGTCCTCTCGTCCCAGGCCCAGAGACTACTTCGACAGAATCGGCTGCGACTTTGCGAGGAGGAACTACGCCGGGTCCATCGAGCATACGGACTCCTTCGTACCCATTTCCATCGATGAGGCGAAATACCAGCTACAACACTAGTTATAGCAGCCACAGGCCATTTACTGCGTTGTCGCCGACTGTCAATCCAGCCAACTATTCTGGTGGTAATTTCGATGGAG
Source organism: Hymenoscyphus salicellus (assembly GCA_001414355.1). Lineage (NCBI taxonomy): Eukaryota > Fungi > Ascomycota > Leotiomycetes > Helotiales > Helotiaceae > Hymenoscyphus > Hymenoscyphus salicellus. The sequence goes on from LLCD01000179.1 coordinate 20,968, forward strand.
CTTCTTTCGACCGAGTGCAGTCTGGATCGGTGACTCCAGCTTCAACTCTGAATTTCCATCCACCTGGGGCCTCGCAACAACCGGAAGATCCCAACTATGAGACCCCAAACTTGTATGATTTGAGTTTGATGCTCATGTCAGAACCGGGATTGGATTCATGGTGGACAACAGTCTCTCAGATTATGAAGGACTTATACAAAGCTGATCGCGTGACATTGACGATACCAGCAGATCCAACGGATGTGGAAAATGTACCATGGGCACAGAAGGCCACTTTTAATACCACAGATGAGGATGAACTGAGCCTGACATATCTACCGCGGGGAAGTAGTTTGCAGCCAAGCACCACGAATGAGCAACCTGGCAATGACGAGGACTCGCCATTATCACCGTGGCAGCCTCCCACTGGGAGCTCAGCCCGGCCGACTCTTGAAAGCAGACACTCCTTTACCGCATATGAAGACACCAAGCGCGAATCTCCTGCGAATCTTGACCCAGTTAGGCCTGCCGCCGGTCGCCCATCGATGTTGAACAGAGCACAAAGTTATGTCACTTTCCGCTCTAATAAACCACCGCGCACCGCAACTCTACAGCAAGCAGAGCTTAGTTTGCAGTCTCTCCAACACCACATGGAATTTGAGGAAGCCAGATCTCCTGTCAGCTGGGAAAATCTAGGCGACGCAAACCCAGATGTCCGAGGACGCGTATTTCCCGTGTTGCAAGCTTTGGATTTCGAGGCCGACCCATTGATAGACAACACTGGAGTCATGAGAGTATTGGATCGCGAAAGAGTCGTGGTACTAACACGCGAATATCCGTATGCAGATAAATCGGAGCAAGCCGACGAGCGGAGTAGTGGGAGCGGAAGCAAGACCTCGCAGCGTAACGCTAAACGAGACTCGCCTCCCGAGAAAGGCAAGAAAGGCAAGACTCCGGATCTCAGCTCACGAATACAATCCTTCCTCGGCAGCAAGAGCAAACATACCCGACAATCAAGTCGCGAGCCCGCCTCTGCCATTCGATATGACGAGTACGAGCAAGGTCCCCCTTCACCATGGTCCCAATCACCAGCGCCATCACCTGCTGTTCGCAACGAGACAGAGGAAAATCCCTTTTTTGCCAATCGCCCTGTGGACGAGGAGAGCTTCGATCCTAACCAGGCGCCGAAAGACTACTCTCAGTCTTCACAGGTTGAGGCTATTGGGGTAGATAGGTCGTGTACTGTATTGCACGTTCCCTTGATGCACCCTTTGCTTTCCAAGGCTGTTCATGCATTCCGTCTAGACACCGCAGCGTTGGAATTCAAAGTTGGTGGCCATGACAGACGCGGCTCCAAGACCACCAAGCCAAAAGAAGTTGAGACAGTGAATGAGAGGCGTACCCCAGTTGCCATTCTCTCACTTTTGAGCCCGGTGATACCATATCCGTCCAACCTCCGTAATTCACTCGAATATCTGGCACCACACCTGGCCTCTTCATACTCCCTTTGCCGACATCACTCACACCTACAGACAGAGATCGCCGGGTTGTCGAGAAAAGGCCCAAGACAAGCTGGGTTTGGCGCTGTTGTCCCCACTGACCGGATCCTGCTTGAACCACAATCGTCTTCGTCTCTCGAAGATGCGGGCGCCCAACGATCCAGCGGGGGAAGTATCACGAGCCCGAGTGACTACTCCGGAGTATCAAGAAGCACTGCTGGTTCTCCGGCTGTCACCCCTGGCTGGGATCCGAGCAATGTCGGATTAAGCCGTGACAAACGACTGAGTGGAGGTAGTCCTGGGTATCCAGGAGCAGGTGGCGAGAGCTACTTCGCCCCACGGTCAAGACCATCGCTGGTACGGTTGGAAACGGGTTCTGCTAGCCATGTTGCTGGGGCTCGACGTTCATCCAAAGACTCTTCCCCCGTAGACTCCAGGCCATTTCATCCCACTCGAAGCTCTGGAGATAGACGATTCCCACCCGAAGCTCTGGAGACCGACCATCCTGGAGAATCCGATTTGGGTAAATTTGAGAATGACGATCCTACACCCACAATCAGAAACAAAGATCGCTCCAGCAGAGATCTCTCTACGAACACTACTGAAGGGAGAGACCCAAGTCCAACTCGTCAACAGCATGATACCCCTCTTTCACCCAGACGCCAGGCAATGCGTACTGCTTCCCACAGAGGAACTTCTAGAGAGCGTGCGCATACCCAGCTTCATTCGTATGGAGCTGATTTCAGCGCGACCTTCCAGTCCATACCTCCTACATCTGGTACGCTTACGCGATCGTCGACTGGTAACTGGGCACCGCCTTCGCGCGCTGGGTCAATCCCTCTGCCAACGGAAATGCCACCGCCTTCCGATAGAGTAAAGGGCTTGATGCTTGACTCACTTCCTGCTCACGTTTTTGTAGCTATGCCACCATCTGGTGAGATAGTTTGGGTTAACAATAGGTACTTGACTTATCGAGGTCAGACTGTGCAGGATCTATACCAAGACCCTTGGGCAAGCATCCACCCCGAAGAGCGTGAAGAATATCTCAAAGCCTGGGGCCATGCCATTCGATCCGGCGAACAATTCTCTAAACAAGTTCGAATCAGACGATTTGATGGGAATTACCGTTGGTTTTACACCAGAGCTGTTGGTCACCGTGATCATCGAGGTGTTATCGTGCAATGGTATGGTACTCACATGGATATACATGATCAGCATCTAGCGGAAGTCAAGGCAGCTCGCCAGGAAGAAATTGAGGCCTCTGAAGCCAAGCATCGACAGCTTGCAAACTTGATTCCTCAGATCACATTCGCTGCTACGGAAGACGATGGCATCACTTTTGCCAACGAGCAGTGGTTGTCTTATACCGGCCAAAGCTTTGAGGATGCTCTGGGACTTGGTTTCATGGACTGCATCCATCCAGAGGATCTCGCCAAATGCCATGTTCCCCATCAAGCGCCCAATCCAACACACTCCACGGTACGGACAAAGAAGCCACATGAGCCGACTCGGATGCTGTCTGATACCTCGTCTAATGAAAAGTCATCATCGAAGTCATCCAGATCTTCGGTGCCATCGGAGACACCGACTGAGATAACGGTAAGGGGAGTGCATCAATCACTCTCAAGAAACAATAGCTCCAGCAGCGAATCAATGTACGAGTTCCCTGTTTCGGAATTATCAGAGTTGGCGAAAGCTGGTGTTATCAAAGTTACTTCAGATAGCGATGGCAGACAATCTTATGAGACTGAGGTTCGATTGAGATCGAAGAGCGGAGCTTATCGTTGGCACCTTGTTCGATGTGTTGAGGTTGAGAATATCGCACTTGGAAGTGGGGATGGCTCATGGTTCGGAGCTTGCACTGATATCCATGACCACAAACTTCTAGAGAAGACGCTGAAAGAAACCATGGATGTCAAAACACGATTCTTAAGCAACATGTCACACGAAATTCGAACTCCTCTGATCGGCATTTCTGGAATGGTCAACTTTCTTCAGGATACACCTCTCACTGATGAGCAAGCAGATTATTCGAATACCATCAAGTCAAGTGCAGACAGTCTTCTCAACATCATCAATGATATTTTGGATCTTTCTAAGGTGGACGCAGGAATGATGAAACTATCCCATCAATGGTTTCACACGCGTTCCCTGGTTGAGGAAGTCAATGAGATTCTTTGTTCATTAGCAATTACGAAAAGGATCGAATTGAATTATGTCGTTGATGCCGATGTTCCGGAGATGGTCAAGGGAGACAAATTCCGCATTAGACAAGTCCTCCTGAATATTGTCGGCAATGCAATCAAATTCACAACTGTTGGCGAGGTTTTCAGTCGCTGTAGACTCGTGAAAGACTCTTCTGTTGGAGAAAACGAAGTCATTCTAGAACACGAAATCATTGACACAGGAAGCGGCTTTACCCAAGAAGAGGCAGAGATGATATTCAAACCATTTAGCCAGATCGATGGAAGCAGCACGCGGACTCATGGCGGAACTGGCCTCGGGTTGGTGATCTCAAGACAATTGGTTGAGCTCCATGGAGGCAAGATGGAAGGTAGTGCTATTCCTGGAAAAGGTTCTACTTTCACCTTCACAGCGTATTTTGCGCTGCTAATCGATGAGGATCATCC
>LLCD01000180.1:0-24969 GCA_001414355.1 Hymenoscyphus salicellus
TTGATACGACTTGGTGGTCGTAAAGTGTGATGCAACAAGTGGTTGTATTCCTATATCTTATTGCATGAAGAGGAAAGAGACAGTAAAGTGGCATCCTACGAGCTTAAGTATCTGAGCAGCAAGCCACTCACGTGAACTCAAGCACGTGGATCCACCAGGACATAATGCCAGGTGCTAATCACCAGGATTATGTACCGACAGGAACCTTTTTCGAGCCCTCATTACTGTGGGAAGTCTATTTCTTCCTTGCAAAGCTGTCTCAACAAGTTTGAGATTGTCGTGGTTGTGGAGATTGATTTCCTCAGCCAGTTCCCCTTGCATCAGTGCTCATACGAAGGAGCTGTAGTCTAGGCCACTTGGACGTCATAGATTCTCAAGTTTGAGATACTGTCCGTCAGCTCTACCTCCTACATTATAACACCGGCGAATAGAATGATTCCGTTGGACGGGGGCAAAAACAACACACGTGTCATATCACCCACACCCCCCCCCCCCCCCCCCCCCCCCACTCGAGACTTCAAACAAGGTCTAAATTTTCAACATATTTTCAATGAGAACTTCGTGAGAGTCTAAATTCGAATATTTGAAGGGAAAAAGTGTGTCGTTTCCAATATATCACGTGCTGCTTCCAAATAAAATCTACCTAGTATTATTACCCATCGTTATACACCGTCTTTAGCGTGAGTAGTTGGTAAGATTATCGAGATGACTATGTTCCCCCAATACTTTCTATTAACAATTAACTGCGAATAGGCACTCTGAACGGTACACTTGACCGTGCATCTCAACGTGGCAGTGTTCATGTAATTTTTGGGGTTGTAACAGGCAATACGTTCTTGTCAAAAGTAAATTACTGTAAATTGAAAAGAACCTCTCAACTTACACAAGTAATTTGTAAAGTGTCTTTTATCTCCAGTCCTCGTAACCAAGTCTTTGACCTCGTTGGTATTACAGTATCAAACTCTTTAGTATTCATAACTACCAGCCAACGTTGCAATGAAGTTGGTTGGGCCAACGGAATGTTATTCTAAAGTTGGGAGTTTCAACAGTTCTGAAAGCTAGTTGGTTAAAATGGGGTTTCTTTGTTTGGGCTTCACATCCCAGGCTAAATATTACTCATAGAGAAAGGTATAAAAGAAAGAAAATTCTCTGAGTTGAGATAGCATAGTTCTTCAAATCTTAGATCTCTTTACTCAATTACCAAACCTTTAAATGCCTTCCTCCAGCTTTGAGCCGAATTTTACAGACGAGCAGAAACGTTCAGAGAGGTTAGTGATAACTCAAGCTCAAAGCTCACTTCCTTATCTGTTCTCAGAGCGCGGCGATAAGGAAAAAATAGTAGTATTCTCTAAATCCTCAGTTTATACCAACATACAGGCCAAGTGTATTTGCATTGAATGCTCCTACAAGAAGTCATTATTTTGAGTAATATTTGTTGACTGGTATAGTACAATATTGATCAAGTACTACCATAGGGACGAGGCTAAATGCGAGGAGAGACTTCTAGAGTTGAGGGATAAAGGTTATCAATCATGAGGCAAGTATAGGTCAACTATGCGCAGAGTTTGATGAGAACACATTATATATATCCTTGGGGACACTTGGACACAAAACAGCCTTGAAATTTTGAAAACCATTAAACCAGCTGCATTCTTGTACTTCAATGCTTTCAAAGGCTCATCATATATCCCACCTCAGGAATTGCTTTGGGAGAAGAAAGGACGTGAGGCCGAACTTGGGTGAATAGAAATATTGGAGCCATTTGCTAACTGATGAACTTAGGTTTACATACGCTTTGATGATGACTATGCCGAGATACCACTATCTATGGATTCTAGGGTGGCATGCCAAGAAGAAATTATGTATGGAAACCTTAGGCACCCTCTTCTCTATATTCGTAAATCTTAGCTGGATAAGTCCAAGGAGAATAACTTTCAAATCAAGTTCGGGCTCAATGTGTTCTCTATTGCTGGATTTTCGGTTTATCCTGGGGTTCAAGGTCGCCTTTTAGTAATTTGGGTTTCTTACTCAAAAGTTTTCGGTTATCAATTCTCCAAGAAAACCCGTTCCTACTTGAAAAGAATTAAAAAGTTTTTATTGTGCTTCCAGTTAAATGCTCTTACTAGTGCTCCTACTAGTGCTCCTACTAGTGGGATGAAGCTATTGCGACCCTCAGTAGAATTTATAAGTTCAGGGGTTTCATATTTAGGTTTGCAAGCCACTGGTCTCCGATTTATCAAGCTCACTATCTCAGGTTAAGATCAGCGAAGTAAAGTGTTTGCCCCCTCACCCCCCCCTCACATGCCTTCCGCAGGAACTTCAGGGTCTTTATGGTATGGGACCCCTGTTGGCGTGTAGTTGGTTGGAATGTCTGTGCGTTAGTTGAAATATCTTTTCTCTGCTTGAAAAATTGAAATTCGCAAGTAGTGTGTGCTTAAATGAACTCTTCTATGCCATCGAGGGGAGGTTGGTGCTCTTCAATACACCACCACTTTTCAAAATACACAAACTCCACCTAATATATTTTCCACAAAACCAAATTTCAATCATTATAATGTCTCTTGCCAGCAAATCTTCTCAAGTTGACTACCTCTAGTCCACATTAACCGACGAAGCGGATAAGTGTTTGGAAAACGGACAGGAGAGATCCGCGTATATTAAACCAAAAACGACAGATACCCGAAAGTTGTTGAAATGGTTAGTGAGAAATTTTCTTAAAGCCCACTTCTTGATGGGTGGAAGGAAAAAAGCAGAATTCTGTAATTGTAAAGAGGAAGCTTCTGTCAAAGAAGACAACTATGCTTGGTTACTGACATGCTAGACAGCAAGCTGTTCCAGGAAGGACCCGAGTGGGATGGCCACTACTCTTAATACTGGAACGACGAATAATGCATTAAGCGTTACTGCATTGATGGAAATTGTTTATTTCATATGAAGCAAAAAGAGATGTCACGGAAAGACTTTTCAGTAAGCGAGTAAATTTTGTAGATTCTGCAAAAAGTGAAGGAACATTTGCTAGAAGTAAGAACGAATTACCTAAAGACGGAATGTTTAAAGAAGATCTTGGAGTTAATGGACGACAACCAACACGCTATGCATAGGATTAAGAATATCATTGTGTTAGGAGGACTTGGGTTGCGCATTTTCCGCTCGATGGAGGGAAATAATCAACGATATAGACAGCGCACGTCAGCTATTCACCGAGTTCGATGAGAATATATTAGTTGTATCCCTGGGCGGGGGCCATCCCAAAGATAGTCTCATTGTTTTGGAGACTACGAGACCAGCGGCATTCCTATATCTCAATACGATCGAGGGTTACAACTTCCCACCACAGGAGCAACTCTTGTGGACTCGTCAAGTTTGTCCATGAGTGAGTTGGAGAAGTTCTTTTTGGTTAGAATTGCTGGGACATGATAATCGTTGTTTACAGGGAGCGCGAATTTAATCTGGATCAATTTAAAAAAGATTACAAGTATAATATGACTGGAGTAGAGATTTTCAACGTGAACTAGGACTCGGATTGGGGAAATGGGGACTGTTACCGGGGGAGCGGATGGAAAAATAATGCTTGCTGGAACACACCCTTTCTTTAAATACGCAAGTCTGAGCAGGATGGCTATGGCAAGAATAAGTCTACAAATTAACCCAACCTCAGTTACAAGATTTTGTTTGAGGCAGTTTTACTATGTAGTAATTTTGATTTTCATGTATGAGCCTCCATTCCCATAATATGGAGTCGAAGTAGGCAAAATAACAAATTCGCTCATTTTCTGCGACTTTTGGGGGGGGGGTGGAGTTTGGTGCTAAAAATGGTCAGATACTGAAAAAGGTTTTAGAGTACCAGTGTATATTCCAAGAAGAAGTAGATAAGTTTTAACTAAGCGAGTGGGTATTAAAAACAAGACATGTATTCCAGCGCAACCTAGCGATATCTCATCCCTATTGAAGGTACCAACAGTTTCAAACTGATATAAATGACAGCATTTAAGAAAACTACAAATACTCAAAACCATATATAAAAATCGAGTTCAAAGAGTGTGCAAGAAAGAGAAAGCAGAAAAGAGAAGACGTCGATGCTTCATTTCCTCCTCTTGCGGGATCTCTTTCGGCGATGGTTTGGGCTATTTTCTTCCGCTACCTCCGCAATAACTTCTGAAATGTCTTCTACTCCTGTTTTAGGGGTAAGCTTGTTGGAACCGTTCGACTCGATGGTTTCTGGATTGTCCTGCTGTTCATCTATTTCTTTTGACAGATGAGACCTGGGAACTTGGTCTGTGGGTTTTAATCCAGTGCTCCTAGAGGGACCCGACAAGCCAGTAAGCTGATCTCCAACACCCGCCAAATGGTGGGTTGCAACGTAATTACGGGAAGAAGATTCGTCCGTATGCCCTGTGATGGTATATTCGGGGTGTCCGCTTCTTGACGAGTCACTGTGTGCCATCTCGGGAGTCAGATTTGGTGGGTTCAGAGAGCCTAGGCTGCTTCCACCGTAAGCAGCAAAAGCACCACTGCTCTGGCTTGAGTTCTTCGAGTGAGTCTTCTTTTTCTTCGATTTGAATTTCGATTTGTTGGCTGGTGATGTCGGAGGACTTGCTGGTGGCGAAAACCTGGAAGGGGGCCCAAAATCTGCGGTTTTGTTGAGAGGACTGACGCTTCGGATCGTGTTTTGCATTGCTTCAAGATTCTCTTGCATTTTATCGAGTGCAGAAGCGGTCTCTTCTGCTGTTGAGACCATGGGTGGTGTTATTGGAAGGTTATAGGGGGGGTGACGAAGGCATTCGTCAGACGCCAGTGCCTTTTGATCAAAGTCACTTTCAATGGTTGAACCTTGCATACGAGGAATACCCTCAACTGGACCAGACTTCAGAGACTCGGGTTGCAACCGTGCCTCGACATCTGCCAGAGATTGACCGGATAACTCTCCGTTGCTAGACAGAGCAACTCGAAAGAGTAGACCTTGCGCAATCCCATCTTTGAACAATATTCCGGTTCTATCCGCTTGTGTAGCAACCTGAGCCTTATTGCTTTCCCCACCCGTTTCTCGTCCAAACAATACACTGAAATCTCCATTTTCTGCAATCAAAAATTTGCTATGTTGGTTCTCTCGACGCAAATCGGGACTCGACCAAGTGGCAATGACAAATGCCGTATCCCCAGCATATTGTAAAGAAAACTTGTGTGATTTTGAGAAGAGCAAAGACATATAATTGTTGGGACTGGTGGCATTGTATAGAGCCATTGTGTGAACATTCTGTCCTCGAGGATCGGTTATTGTGATTGGAACTGTGTATGATTCCTAGAATAAGTCAGTTAACTGAGTTATTTAGAGGGATTTGGAAGTACTTTACGTCTTCTTGGCTCGAGATGCTACTCAGCGACTGAACGCGCGAAACAGCTGCTTCGTTGGCATTCTGTGCGTCCCTTTCTTTCGTTTTCGTTCCCGTCAAGGGTCGTGTTGAAATGTCTTCTCCGGAACGGTGCAAGCCTTCTTTTGCAGTCGCATTCTTCGAGGGGGGAGAAGCAGGCGACCGAAAGATGCCTCTCAAACTGCTAAGAAGAGCCAGTAGCATTTAGAATTTTCCCCCAAAGGCTAGAAGCTCTTGCTGCTTTCTTGGAACGATTCTACGCTTGGTTGAAACAATGCAAAGGGGGGTTTGTAATCGCAGAGTTCGGAGGTGGGTGTGCACTTCGAGAGATTGTTGATAATGGTTCATTCCAGATGCAAGATTGTGGCGCTCGTTCTTGCGCAGGCAACTCATTGCTTTAACACATAAATTACAATCACGTAGAGTACATCATCGAACAAGAAGTAATCAGCTTCTGGCTCTCCGCAGGGCGAATCTGACCCAGGCAGCTCGAACAAGGAGCCTCGCCTACCTGATTAGCTCGGCCAATAAGACCTTTATTGCCCGTGGTGGCGGCACATCGCATTGTAACATTGGACGTATGAGCAATGCCTGGGATTTGGAAAACGAGGCGCACTGCCCAAGGTAGCCAGCCAATAATAAGAGAAATTGTGATGCCCGATCTGGCGAAAGAAGGAAATGCGGCTTACGCCAGACCGAATAGCCCACCACGAGTCACACATTTTGCAAGGCAGAAAAAATAGCTCACATCGGCTAGGGTGTTGAAATTACAATGTTTATCCCCTCAGAATCCCGAAATCCTACCCTTTGAAAGCCAACCAGACAATGTACATATGATCTGGTGAGCTAACAATCTATCCTTATCAACATTCGACAGCACCCCGTTCGAAATTTGATCATACGAATTAATATGACGATTTGATGTGAGAGGGTGTGTGGCTCGCAACCAATTGGAATTTTAAAATCTGCATGCAACGAAAAAGCAAGTCCTGGTTTCTGTTCAATCGGAGCGAGCTCTGGCTTTTTAATTGCTGTTTGGGTTGGTACTCCCAACGAAAACCACCTGAACACTAGCAAATCTTTGATCAGTCAGTAACATAGCCCTGCAAGGAGGCATTTTTCAATTGAGGCCAAGAAAGAACTTACGCAGCTGTTGCGGCAAAAATTTCGATTCGTCGGGCACCGGTTGCCAGTGCCAGAACCAAAGAGAAGGAAAGTGTAAAAGCGCAGACAATTCCCAGCCTGGCAGCCATATTTTTCACGGTGCTCAGGATGACGATGGAACTCAAAGGTGTTAATGATGATATAACAGTGACCAGAGCCATGTTCACGCGCTGCATACGCTCACTTGAATAGTACCACAGCTTGCTTTCTTCGCCCTTGCTTGAGGAAGAACTCGCTGAGGCTGCTCTTTCTGCATCAACGAAAACCGGTTTCTGCGAAGTTAGTATGGCTTGATCAAAAATGAATGCCTCTCTGTACCTTGTACCTTCCCCAAACCCAATGAAATAGATTCAAGGCTGGACCAGCCACAAAACGTGTCAGGGCATCGTTTTCTCCTCGCGATGCTGAAAGCATCATCAAATCCTGCTTGTGAACCGCCTCATATACAGCTGTCTCGATGGATGCCAGATCTCTGCCAACAAAGTCGCAACCTCCGCCTATGTCTGGACTTCGGATCCAGGTGTTGAGGTGTTTTCGTTCAATATCCTTTGGTTTATCGACTGAGGTGATTTGCTTGTATCGCAGAATGGAAGAATCTACAAGAAGGACCTCGCATTTCAGTAAAATGTACAATGTAATTGGGACGGCAGTGAAAGCTTACAATATTGTTCCAGTACCCCTCTTATCTGCAATGCCAAACTCCACTGTCTGTTATCACAGCCGCTTTCGGGATAGCTTAGAGTAAACCACTCCAGATCATGTAGCTGTTTGATCTCATCGTTTGACTCTCGGTCTTCTTTGGCTGCATGTTCGAATTCGGTTTCAAGGTGGACAAGTTGGGCTTGCAAGTAGAGAATATCGCGAAGAGCGGCAGATCGAAATTGTTTTAGGATAACTTGATCCTGCTCGCACATGAAATTCGCAAGCTTCGAGTAACCTCTCATTTCCGTGACCGGCATTCAGTACCTCTTGGAATAAATATTGTGTCTGGTGCAGGTGGTTTGAGGATGAGAGGGGTTGTTTGTATATTTTGAGTCTCTCCAGCCCTGCAGTACTCGGGGCAGACTCAATATTGAGGCAGGCTCCCAAGCAGCGAATAGAGGAAGGCTCGCTAATCATGCCAAAATAACTGGCCATTTGGAAGTTTATTACACAATAAAAAGTAAATTCTGGGACAAAATAGCCTATCGATCCAATCAAGCTACTAGTTACATCCTTAATTACCAAGCCGAGCAAATTTCTAGCCATGCATGTTCTCCAATGGCTGGAGATCTCCGCAGAGAGGTTTCCACCGCACGTGCAGGCAGGTTTATCCTATGTTTAAGATGTTTCTTGTTTCCCCTCAGCAACATTGGAAGCTCATTGCCACTACAACGCAGTAACATTGCACAGCTTATTGTACCTCTTACCTTGTAATTATTTGCAGGGTGGTCAAGCGTCTCGCTTGGTTGAAACTGCCTTTATAATGGCTTCGGAAAGCGACGAACAATGGGAGGTGCTCAACAAAGAAAGCTCTGCTGACAGAGATGACCACCACTATGTAATCGGGTCGGTTCCCTTTACAGGTACGTTCAAAGCCATCATTGTCCTTTTATAAACATTTCGCTTACATTTCGCTTTCAAGACCCGCCGGCACGAGCGAAGCCAGCAAAGCTAGCTGGTCTTCTTAGCGGAAAAACAAGCACACGAGCTTTGGAGGTCCAACACGAGACGAATCCCACAATCCCCTCATGGCTTCAAGGAAATGGAGTGGCAGATAATATCGTCCGGACACACCAGGCCCAGACAACGATACACAAGAATAGGACAAAGACGGAGACCACCAAGCAACCCGCGGTCACTCTCAATGCACTTCTATCAGGAGATGCCTCAAAATACGATATCCAAGTCGAAGAACCACCCAAACATACAGGTTCACGCATTGAACACGTTCGACGAGGCACTGGGGAATTGATAATAAAGGAAAAGGCACACGACTGTCGTATTTTGTATGACAATGGTGCAGATGTGAATATCATGACCACCGGACTTGTGGGGAAAAGGGACCTAGGGGATCTTAACATACGCCGGCCCCATGAACAAAGCATCACGACCATCTCGTCACTGCTGCCAGGTGGTATTCAAGTGCCGTTGGAATTCTGGATTCGCCCCAAATTCAGATGCCACGATATACCAGAACAGGAGTTCGAAGAAGTGACATTTTACTTGCTTGATATAGAAGATCCCATCGTGATTCTCAGTTGGGAATATATCGCACAACACGGAATCTTGGATCTCATGAGTAACAAGCTCAGCGAAATATCAACCCTCCACAGCGATGACCAAATTCCAGAACCATACGGCAGAGGGATTGGGTTGAATGTCCTGAAGATCAAGCATTCCGAAAAGGGTATGTGAACTCATGAAAGAACCCAAATCAACTATGAAACTAATCATGAAAAACAGGGCACAAACAAAAGGAACGATGCGAGAACGAATCTCGAGAGAAAAACCGCAGTGTAGAGGAACGAGTGCGCGAGCTAAGCAGAAGATCTCAGACAGGCAGTTCCCATGGAACGGAGGCACATCGTGCCAGACTCCAGGGAAACCAACAACCCAACAGGCAACCTTACAACAATCCCCATTCTTCCGTTCCCGTTCCACAGCAGGGAGAGTACACCAACGCCGCCAGGAGCGCCAATTCCCATCACCATCCCAACACGCGGACTTCCACAGCCTCCTCGGCTTCAACTGGCTTCAGTGTGAATAGCGGTTGGAGTAACCACACCGCGGGCACTCTTTTTACAGAGCCAGATCAACTGGACGAGGAGCCCTGGAATCATGGCCAAAAGGATGGCCAGAATAATGACGAGTACGAGATGGTTGAGCGCGGCGACTGTTATGGTTACGACGAACAGAGCAACAAAAGGGCTGTCTAAAACTCACGGTGTCGTTGCCTGTCCCTCTTTTTCTGGTGCCAATCAATGTTTTGCTGTGCTTCGAAGTCAGCATAGCACCACGTGGGGAGTATTACATTACTCTGTGCTCTGATTTGAGCCGGAATCTTTCTTGTTTCATTCATTGTTGATCTTTGTTTTTAAAATTCTTTTCTTGTTGACGACGTTGAAGACGTCGTCGGCCTTGAATCCATGTCGTTGGCAGCGTGGGTCGTACCCGGGGTACCATGAAACGGAGATCGGGAAGCTTGGACTGAGGGGCACTATTCACGCTAGGCGTACCACTTCTATTTCTTTAGCCAGATGCCTAGTCTCATGTAGTTATGTTAATGATCATAGTAGTCACATACCACGTGTTGAGCTTCCAAGTACTTGAAAAACCATCGTATGTGGCTCATCGTGAGTGGACATAGTCACACCTCACATATTTTGCCACGATCATATCTTCCATGCCACACAATCAAGAACTCTAAATCTACCTTCGCGCCCTACTATCCTCATCTTTTATCTTTTCTCTTCTGTCTCCTGTCACCTCCTTTGGATTTCGGGTTCTTTACCAATAGTCGTGCGGGGTCTTGGTTTTATCCAAGTGGGGCCACCTCGATCGAGAACCTGGAGGTATTGCACCAGTCTGTTAGAACGAGTTGCAGAGGAGAAACCAGGACAGATCTTTTATGCAGGACGTAGACAAACACAGTCACCTGATATCTGTAATGGTTGCCTGAGAGCGATGTCATTCGATTACCACAGCAGTCTGCAGCCATCCATCTAGTCCTGCAGCACTCAAGGCCTCATAATAGGTCACAGTTCATTCTTCCCGCATTCAATTATTTTCTCCCGATGCTCCTATCAAATATGTTTTGGTTATCGTGGTGCTTGCAGCTTTTGCAAGAGGAAAATATTCGATGAGCGCAAACGGAGCGAAAGAGAGCTCGGAAGCAAAACATCAGGAGGCGATGATATTTCGACAGGGCTAGATGGTGGCCGCCCTCACTGGATGAAATTCTCATACAAAACAAATAGACACCAAGTAACTCTGGAGACGGCAAGTCTCGAATGAATTCAATTTTCAGTGGCGGAAAATGGGTTCTTATAGCTTTGCACTGTAGTCATACCCAGATTCTCCGGTGAGAAGGGACAAATGGAATTCTGACTCCAGGATTCAACATGTCCTGCAAATACACTAAACACGTATAGTCTAAACCCCGACCTTCGAGATTGATTTATTTTCTCATCCAAGGAATCTTCTTATCTTCAAATAGATCGTGCTTTCATTATCTATCATTCCATCAAATTTGTAAGTCATACTTTATCAATTTTGATTTGCTATATTCTCAATAGATTTAGGTGAAACGACAAGAGCACTTCTACCACAGTTCAACAGCAAGTTTAGCAATGTAAACATCGGGAGGATCTGCTTAAATGTGGTCAGAATGGTTGACACAGGTACTTGGGCCAAAGTTATGAAGCGGAACATTTTTAACCCTCGGCACTTTTCAATCTCCTTCAAGCGAGGAAAGGCAACAATAAATCAATCACAAATGCCCATTTCTCTTCTATTTTTGAAGGAGGAATTGTCTCTGAAGTGTTTCTTAGGTCAGTACCAAATATTTCTCTTTGAGTGGGGGGGGATTTTGATCCGGGTCGCTTATTTACCAACATCACAGTTTCTTTGAACTCGATTCCGACCCACACCATCAACCAACAGAGTTGAGATATCGCTAGTTGGCATGTTAGTTCAATGATGGTATTCTTTGTTTGGAGTTTGCATTTGAGTGTGAAAAAGTATATAATTTCAATATGGAGAGGTCTAGAAAAAGAATATAAAAGGTACTGGTTTCCCTGGTTAGAACTTCTCCCAAAACACATCCATCATACAACCTTTCAAGAGACTGCTCAAGCACCCAGTTTTCTCCTCCCTTCCAAAATAACAACCATCCTCCAAACTTCAACATGACTTCTTCAAGCAAGGATTCCCATTTTTCTCCTTCAGACCGACCACTTGGCTCCGAGTCACTCTCTCCTGAAGAGTTCAATACAAACCAATCGATCATAAAACGCGTCGATTTCACCTTTCAACAACACCCAGCGACCGGACTCGGAAAAAAAGGCGGTGATTATCTCAAAGAACAATTGTTAGTTTGGCAAGAAACAATCAAGTCGATAAGCCCGAAGGAAAAATTGGAAAAACTCGAGAAGACAGAGAAAATCGCTTGGAATTTGCAAGAGTACGTGTCCCTAACTTCTTATTAGTCTGTTGCTAACACTGAACAGTGAGCTAATTAAAATGTTTCCCAACGATGAAAAGGAATCCGAGACGAGACTTCGCGCCATTATGAAGGAATATAACCCAAATGGAAACAAGACACTCGAGGATATCGCTAAAAAGGTTAAGGAAACATACGATCAAGAGTCCAAAGAGCAGAAGAATACCCACCTTTATAAAACCCTCATTCAGTGTATCCAGCAAAACGCGGAAACCCTTGCTATACCCAGGGTCACAAAAATATGTGCTTTCGGGGGTTGGTTGATCGCTCACCCCTCGATTCCTGCTGATTCTAAGCTAAAACGTGATTATGACGCGTGCACTTTTCAACATGCTGCTGTTTTCGAGATTCAGAAGATTCTTGAAGGTGGAGAAGGAGGGAGAAAAGTTCCAATTACCTTCCAGGACCCCGCATACACTGTTTTGGATAAAGAAGTCGTTGAGTTGCTAGGAAAAGACAGTAATGGGGGTGCAACAGTGGTTGAAGATAAGATCGGGGAACGCAAACCATGGCTTGCACTCGATGAGAACACTTTCTACATCTCATTGCAGGCGTCAATTCAGGTCAACCGGCTTGTCTTTGAACTCACGAAGCCAGCGGTATTTTTGTACGACTCTGCGATTATGCCAGGTTTCTTTAACGCACCTCCCCAGCGCCTCATAGCACTACACGGCGAGTTTGAGCAGAACTACAAAATTCCGTTCACAGGAGCGTGAGTTAATCTTTTCTTTAATTGTAGGAACAATTTATCGAGAAATTGCTAAATACACGTTCAGGTTTAAATATAACTTCACGAAATTCCAATTTGACCAGAAGGATAATCCAACTGGTGATTACGAGAGGGTTGTAATCCCCTTCGGGAAAGAAGATCTTGGTCCAAATGAAAAGGTAACCCGTGCTCTTGGCAGACCACATCTCTATCTACGTAGGAAATGAGCCAACTACGAGGAGTACAGGCACAGTTATCAAATTTCTCTTTCGGTTGTCTCTTTTCGTTCAATTGTCGCTTTTTTCTATAGTTGATAGTTCTCAGGCAGTCAAATTTCTCGTTGGACGGTTCAGGAAACTTCTTATCGTTGGCACCCTAGTCACTCCCTACACAATAACAATGAATGATGAATCTTACAGACTTGTTCAATGTGATAGAGGTTTCACATTTTGCCAGAAAACCCCGTGATTCTACTTTAATGTTGTCCAGGTAACTCAACACCATGCTTCAATATCTATCAACGCATTGAAATAATGCCTAGCGTCCTTCAAACAGCGACAAAGACCTAGTAGCATGGAAACAAGGACTGTATTAATTATCTACCTACTGCTCCATCAACAGTACTGTCCACCGAGGATTACGCCAAGCATGTCCCGGACGAAACTCGCTTAAGCAAGAAGAAGGTGAGGACGTCTCACCATAAGACGTCACCATTGCTTAGTTGTGATCCTTCGCCTGTTCTTAAATACCTGATCTCAAGCCTAAATTTTCACTCGCACGTGGCCACGTGCTTCCGGTATTGGGGTAGGAGCTAGTATGTAGGCAAGATCTCTGACCTTACCCCATCAAGAATACAGTCTCATATGTCGCATTCCACTTCAATCTAGTCCCAAGATATCTTCTCCGTGGCCAAAATCTACCATCAGATCCTCAGCGAGGAGAATATAAGAGTGTCTTGCCTTCATGAACTTCACTTTCAACTTCCAACCCACCATCCGTAATGCCCAGCTCAGATGAGCCACCCGCAAAGCGCACTAAACATGGTGCTGCGGATTCTCCTACGACGTTGCCCAATGACCATGGAGACAAGGAAGTCACACGACCTACCTTTGAGTAAGTTCACAAGCCAAGTACTATCCAGGGAGATCTGTCACTTTCAGAATGCCGGACACTATGGTCAGGGTGAAAGTCAGCTTGGGGGACGTCACCAAAGAATTTCTCATTCGCAAATCATTCCTCTGTTTCTACTCACCCTACTTTGCGGCTGCACTTAATGGTCCGTTCAGGGAGGGAGAAAGCCAGTCTGTAGAACTTGAAGACATGTGTCCTATCGCATTTGCAATATTCATCAACTGGCTCTATTCTCAACGAATCGAACGGAAGGAAGACGTAGGGCTTACCCAGGGAAATTGCTTTGAGCTATGGATTTCAGCGGAGAGACTTCTTATCCCTAGACTCCAGAACGAGACAATGTCAGTATTTCATAAGGGTCGATTTCCTTCAAACCACTGCGGAAATTTCCCCCTTTTATACGAGAACACGCTTTAAGGGAGCCCGTTACGAAAGTTCGTTGCTTTCCGGTATACTGCCAAATGCGATAAAAAGCTCGGTGGCCGGGATCTTCCTGGGGAAATGTTGCTAGACATAGTTGACTTGGCAAGATCACAATTACAATGGTTTTGCAAGCTTACAGAAGAGGAGATAAAAGCATACCATGTGGAGGAACAGCCCGTAAGTTTCACCCCCTACTAATGAGTGACTTTTGACCACGCGGTTAACATAAATCCCCGTAGATATTCAAGTCCGGAGTTCGCTGTCGTGGGAAGCAAATGTTAAGAGACCAAGTCTGAGGGATGGTGCGGGAACTGAATGAATAAGGTCAGAGGAGAGTGGTGGGAAGTGTGCATGAAGACATTCAAAGTGGTGGCCTGGTCAGCGTGGCTATAGATGATTCTCCCAAATTAATTCCCAAAATACTCTTGCTTCCTCAAAGTTTCTCATCCACAATGCACAATCATTGCAGGATCTGTCTGCTTTCCTAACCTACCATACTGTATCTTACACCAACAGTCCACAATGCGAAAGCTCCACGTTCCAATTTCATACACCCATCATAAGCGCAGTGGCACAGCACCCAAGAAACGACAGCAAACGAAGGTGGGCAGCAGCAAGGTTGGTTTTGAGTGAGATGATATTAATTTTCAAGTATTTCTAGCCTCCAGATTACCTCACTCACTCTGCGGCCAACAATCATGAAATTAGATAATTTGGCTGTACGTCAAAGAATTTTTCCTCCATTAAGCGACAAGAAGTGCTCCATTTCAAATATCCACGCCAGACTCAATAATCAATATGTACACCAGCTCGCCAGTCATTCCATTACCAGTTCAAGTCCCTACGCAAAATAAATGTCCCTCCCAATGAATGCTTCGTCCTCGAAACCCAATGCCACGCCCCCCAGTACACTCTCCCAACCATTTACTCATAAACCTGCAAGTCTGCCATCTGGAATCTATACCCATTCTCCAATGGCGCCCCGCGGAGTTTACTCGCAGCAACCTTCACATATCTAACCTCCTGTGTAGGAAATACAAACACCTCCCCATCGCCAGCTTTCGAACCCGGGTATCCAACTTCCGTAATAAGATCCTCCCAAGTCGTTCCATCACTCGATCCTTGAATCTTGAAATCAACAGGAAGACCGGAACCCGTACCTTCAAAGACATCACTTCTCGGGAAAAGAACCACTTTGCCCACATTCTGTGAACTTTGAAGATCAACTTGAACCAACTCCGTAGCATCAGCGGAAGAATGAAGAGCCGACGTCCAGCCTGAACGGCCGTTGGTACCACCATCTATATTGCCATCCACGAGGTAACTTGGATCCCAGTCTCTGAGATATGCCGAGTTGCCATCTGTAGAGCTAGCAGTTACTGGTTTGCCAGCTGCAAGATCATTTCCCGTAGCTGATACATAGAAAGCGGGTGCACCCCAAGAAGTCCATCCGTAATTATTATTTCCGGTTGTTGTCAAGGTTACCGAGATAGTTTGACCGGCCCATTTAGTTACATCGACCATCATTGGAACCCATCTTTTCCAAGACCAGTAGTTTGGATGAAGATGGAAGCCAGGTCCATAAAGGCCTTCTCCGTTGATGGCTGCTTGAAAAGTCACTTCTCCGCCGTTACGTCCTGCTCCATCCTGTATTCCCAGAGAGGTCCAGAAGTTGATTCGTTCGCTTCCAGATATGGATGGTAGAGTCACGGAGTAGGTGATCGTGCCTCCTACTGCAGAATAGACACTCTTCCTAACTATATTTCCTACTGAAAGATTTGGTTTAACCTGGTTATCTGGACCTGTGGAAGAAGCCTTCGAGAAAAGATCGTATAAATCGGCGACTTTCTTTCCTGGATTCCATGGCGGAGGCTGAGTATATCTCTTTGTGTTTCCGAAATCCTTGAAGAATCTAGCGAGGGCGTTTCCAAATGTATCTCCAAAGTTAGGCGAATCAAAGATAGCGTATTGGTCTTTGACCTCTGAGTTCTCCCAGGAATTTGGACACAAGATCTTCATGCCGTCATTGAAGAGAGTGAGGATGTTGTTGTAGCTAATTGTTGGATCTGAAGATTGTGGGTTGAGTTCAAAATTGCCATAATTGTTTCTGCCTTGTCCACGAGCTGGGCTGTCGACCATCCCGAGATCTGCTGGCTTCCATCCGTAGTTTGTAAAACCACCGGCTCCATTGGCGGCGGTGAATGTATCAACACTATCTGCGAATCCGTAGTCATCTTGTCTCGGTGTTCTACCCAATTAGTAAATATCCCTGAACTCGGAAGAGGAAACTCACTGGTGACCATAAACAAGTGTTCTCTCCAAACCAGCCTGCTCCAACCATAAAGTCTCATCACTTGTCGAATGCACAATCAGCGAAACTCTCCAGCGCTCCCATTCTTCAAAGAAAACGTTTCCAGGGGTGACTCCAGTCGGTGGCGACATAGCATCCCAACTAGCAAAGTTCGTACCCATAATCGTATTGAAGTCCCCAATCGAGTTGAAGGCCGGAACTCTTCCACTTCCATGATACACACCGCCAGGCCCATAGATACCCGTGTTGGACAACCACATTTTCCATTCCTGAATAGCAAGTGGATTGAAATCCGACTCTGAATTAACCATCAAAGTCTCCGAATCCAGACTAACTCCCGCAAATAAACCAGGATTAGCCTTCGACCATTCCATTAGAACCTTTGCAGCGGCTTGGATATTTCGCTTCTTGTACTTGATGTACACATCATTCAGTCTCGAAAGCGTGAAATAATTCGATCCGAAATTATGTCCAAACTGACTAACACCCGCACTGTTCAGAACTGTAGTTTGTGGTTGAGAGGCGATGGAATCCAGTAACAGATCACCCCAGCCCCCTGACGAATTAGGCGTGCAACAATCAGCCCATCGTCCATTATTCATATGCACCAGAATAGGTAATTGTGCACTGACAGCAAGACCGAGCATATATTCGAGATTTGATGGGTCGAAATTGTAATCCTTGTCGGCGCCATAGATATCCCGACTCAATGACCACGATGAGAATGACCAGCCGAGTTGTGTATAAGTGCCCGTTCCAAGTCGATTTTTCATGTCCGTTAAAACGGCGAGATCATCGCTGCGGGAATTATTTGCCAATGCACCCTCCCAGATAGGAAGAATATACGTGACATCTGAGGGTGGAACGGCTCGTTCAGAAAGAGTGTGATCGAGAAGTGGGTACGAAGCAGCGAATGCAACAAACGAAATGAAAACAAGAATGGTCGCAGTCAGCGACGAAAAAGCCATAAATCGATGCATTTTGCCCTGTCGATCAAATTAAGTTGAAACCATTGAGTTTGGATGGATGCTCGCCATAAAGTTGGGGTTGACCTTATACCCTCAGAAGGATTGGATTAGCAGTGTGTAAATGCCAATGTAAATTCTGCCATGGGTTCGTGGCCAACTGCCACCCACTGCACCTTCCCACTGCGGTCATTCACCACATCAAATTTACACGGCTGAGCAAGTCACGATCCTCGACACAATCCTGTTGACAGAAACTTGAAACACTAGCTCCTGGTCCAATCACACAGCCTAGTGACATCAAGGGACCTCGCATCCAGGCAATACACCCCGAGAAAATGCTTATTCCCGAACAAATAAAAACATCCAAGGTTCATAATAGGCTGGCATTACAAAATTACATTCCCGAACTGCAGTAAAAGAGATTCGGCTTAGCTAAAATAATGACATCTCGTAGATCTTGACCAATACTCAAGAATTTCTCAGGTCATTAGGCCAACTCTTTCTCCTCAGTGAAGCCCTCGTGCTTATGCTCCCCCTCACGAACAGCAAGATTAACTTTCTCACTCGAGATAGTGCGGTCGCCAAACTTCCCCGCAATACTCTCAAGACTCAACTGGTTCGTCTCCGTCAAGCAAGTATAATACAAGACACCCAAGGAAAGCAAGGAAGCTATGAAAACAGCATAGTATTTCCATTTGATGGCGTCAAATGCGAATGGTGTAACTTGACCCAGCCAGATTCCAGATACACCTTGGCACAAGGCAGCAATTGACGTCCCATATCCTCTGAGATGCAATGGAAATGTCTCTGCAGCGATGGTGTACAGCGTACTGTTGAAGAAGACGGCGTACAACATCGAATAGAGGAAAATGAAAGCAATTCCTGCACGGGATCCAGCTATATGCGCGCCATCGCCATAGAATTTGCTCAAAGCCATGAGAATGGAAAGCATGACCGCGAGGACGATGCAGCCGATCCCTAAAAACTGGATTAGCTTGACCTGTCCAGAGAAGAGAAAGTGTAGAGAAATGACTTACACATGGTTCTGACCCTAGACAACCTATCAGAAACGACGACATTGTTGATAATCTGGCCTATGATTCCCATGAATCCATAACATCCGCTAATCAACAGTACAGTCTTTCCTTGGTATCCCAAGCTTTCGTACAAAATCGCTTGGTAGTTCTGAATCGCGAGAGATCCTGACAATATTCCAACTTGCATCACCATGATCGCCATAGCTGTTCGTCTGATATTTTGTTTGTTGAAGATCTCGAGTAAAGCGTGGCCAAGAGAGGCATTGGTACGTTGCTCGGCCTCCAATCTAATTTGTTCTCGGATTTCGACTTCGGAGCGGAGGTAGAATTCGTTGTCCTCGTCAGAATACAATCTTCGAAGGTTTTCATGAAATTCTTCGTAGCGTTCCTGTTGAGCCACTATTGCAAAGAAACCGCATCAGCTTTGTGTTCAGATTGGGAAAACAGAGTGGGAAAACTTACACCATCTTGGGCTCTCTGGCAAGAAAAAGGAGAGAACAAGAAGAACTGCCGCACATGGGAGTTGCAGTCCTAAAGCAAGTCGCCAGCTAGTATTTCCAGATGCGAATGAACAGGCATAGCCGATCCAGTTTGCCAAGCAGAATCCAATCGCAACTAACATTCCAAATATTCCCACGAGTCGTGCTCTCTCACTTGGTTTGGCGAGTTCAGAGATATAAATTGGAATCGTAGGGTTCAAGATACCAAGTGCGAAACCAGCAACAAAACGACCGACAATCATAAGGGGGACACCATTCGTAGCACATTGGAACGCAGAACCGACGATGGTGAAGAAAGTACTCCAGGCAAGTGTTTGTCGGCGACCAAGTGTTTCGAGGAGAAGACCATTCATCAAACATCCGATAGCATTCCCCGCCGAGCCCATAGAGACGATAGCTCCCGTGAGACTGGTAACATGTTTCGTGCCCTCAGGAAACATGTACTTATTAAAGGATGGTTGACCAAGAGTTGTTGCGATAATGCCCAGGTCGATGCCAATGACTGCCCCACCGAGGGACATCGAGAGGATGTAGAGGAGGAGTCTTTGTTTTCCCTTCATCTTGCTTGTTGTTTGTGGATAGGGATGGAAGTATTGAGATGGCAGGAGTATAAAGTTGAATTGTGTAGATCCTCATAAGCTCATTTCCCTCGCTCAATCGTCGGATATCCAATTCATCAAGACAACAAAATTTTACATGAATTAAGATCAAGCGCAGAAATTGTAAGAGAATAAATAGACAGGCCTCGAGCTTTCATTGATACTCGTAGCTACCATTCACTTGAAGGCGCAGTTTCGCTTCCCCCTCTGTCCCACCTACCTATTGCCCGCACAACGCTATGCATTACCCCGAGCTGCATATTCGCTGGACTTGCAGTGATTGTTGGATACTTTTGAAGGGATCAATTGGGTTGAAGCAGGATGGCATGTTACCCTGTCGTCTGAAGTTGTTTGCTGGTTGGATAGCGGTAAGAGAGCCGACCAAGCACATGAGAGGGGTCACACCTACCTTTCTGGGGTACCCCGCATTTGCAGCTCAACCCCCTTGTTCTTAATGAAGGTCTGGTGGTCTGTATCCAACGGCTTGATAGTGAATTTGGGTGTGATGCTACGATGAATGCCACAATGCTTGCTGATTCCGAGAACGCTGACAGGCAGCAGGGATTTTAGACGAACTCGTGATGGCCAAGGAGTTCAAGGAAGGAAGAGCAAATTGACTCGCTCGTGTTTACCAAGGTGGTGTTTATGTGTTGGGTTGGATGGAATTGGGAGGTTGGAGAGAGATGCATCCTGCTGTGCCGTTGAAATGGCGGGCCGATTCCAAAACCACGTGATATAGCACTTGAAAAAGCACTTTGTAAGTTTTTCTTTGCATTTAATTGTTGTATTTAGCTCTATATAGCACGTATATAAGTTCTCGAAACGAGCCGGGGAAAAGAGCTTTAACCACGTGACCAGTGTTCACGACCGGGGAAATGTTCTTAATGCCGCTGATCATGGTAAATGCTTTGTACTTCGAATTGCCTGTCCCAATATTCAATATTATTTTTAGGTTGGGTCAAACGCAAATGTGTTCTCCCAATTTTACATTAACATTTTATCATCAAAACATTTTCCACAAGGTACAAAACAACGCCAGGGCTGAGGAGATGATTAAGGGTTGATGCTACGACCTCCGGATTAAGGTTAGGTTTACCTGGCAGCATCGGAACATTCGTCCCTGCTACGCGAAACAACTTCATGCCTTTATCACTCCCATACTTCACAATCAACGAAGAGGTATCTTAAATTACTCGACCCAATTCGCGTCCTCCAAGTTGAGGAATCCATGGTGTTCGTCTTGGCTTCAAAAATCGCCAAACGCGAGTCACGATGTCCCCAATTATGATCGCAATCGTCTCTGCAATAGTTCTCATGATCAGGTGGAATCTACTGCAGCCGCTACTTCTCAAGACCCCAAACAACCTCCAGTGGTTCCTTCGTATATACCCTTCGTAGGACATATCATTGGGATGCTAAGATTCCAGGGCTACTATTTGGGCTCATTGAGGTGCCACCCCCAACCCCACAATTTATCTATTTATTATATATGGTATCTTTTCTAACAGAGCCAAGCGCAAAATATCCCTCCTGGCCAATCTTCACACTTGAGATATTCTCCGCCAAAGTTTACGTAGCCACTTCGCCGGGTCTCATCCGAACCTTATATGGCAACACCAAATCATTGCCGTTCTTACCCTTCACGATAGCTTTCACCGAGAGGGTTCTCGGGGTGGGGAAATATGGCATCGATGTTTTATCAGCAAATAATTACGAGAACGAATACATGCATGGAATCGCCGGTGCATATTCCAGTCTAAGCCCCAGCCCAGATCTGATAAAGACGAATCGCAGGGCTTTAGATTCTCTAGCTGAAGAACTGAATGCCATTTGCACTTCCGAACAATCCAAAGAGTTTCTACAATGGATGAGGAATTCTTACGTGATCTCCTTATCGAAAGCGTTTTACGGACCCGATAATCCTATATTAGATAACCCGTCATTCATCCCGCTGATTTGGTAATTAATCACCTGGAATTGCGAGCTACACGAACTAATTGTTACCAGTGAATTTGAAGCAGGCATCCCAGCTTTATTTTTAAACATTCTTCCGTCTGTTTTCGCACCGAAAGCATATAAAGCTCTCAAAACATTTTCATCGGCTTTCGCCGAGTACTACAACAAGGGATTGGATAAAAACGCAAACCAATTTATTAAAACCAGGGCCAAAGCAGCTCGAGGTAGTGGTTTAACGAATCAAGATATCGGCGGCTTCGAGATTACAATCATCTTCGCCAGTCTTACGAATGCTGTGCCCAATGCATTTGCCATGTTGTGCAACATTCTCGCAAGTCCCGAGCTCGCGGAGGAGATATCAGAAGAAGTCGCCGGTGTTACGACCAAATCAGTCGTCGACGGTGTAACTCAAGTGACTATCGACACAACAGCAATCAATACAAATGCCCGTTGCTGATCGCTGCGTGGCAGGAAACGCTACGAGTCTGCGTCAATGCAACCTCAGTACGCGCAGTAGTGGAAGATGTTGTCTTGAAGGACAGCTACACTTTTCAAAAAGGAAGTGTGGTTCAGCTCGCAGCTGGTTGTTCCCATGAATCAGAGAAAATCCGGGGTAAGGACATTTCAACATTGAACCCTCGGAGATTCTTAAAGAAAGAGAATCTCATAAAGGATGAGAAAAGAGCACAAACGCAGGGACTTATGCCTTGGGGTGGCGGGAAACATCTCTGTCCCGGGCGACATTTTGCTTTCAGTGAAGCGGTGGGTTTTGTAGCAATGATTGTTTATGGGTTTGAAGTTAGGATGAAGAAGGGGTTGAGGAGAGTTGAAATGCCACCTTTCAAGGTTGAGCAGTTGGTTGAGAATTCGAGGAATCCAGCTCATGATATTGAGGTATTAATGAGACGGAAAGAAGACTTTAAAGACGTGAGGTTTGGGTTTAACGTTGACCCTTCTCTGAGTGTTAGTAAGGAGCCGCTTGTTGGAATTAACTAATCTTGGGGGTTGGACAACTCGCATGTAATTCTTTTTTGACAAGGAAACAATTTCAAATTGCCAGCCTCAATATGAGCAATGTCGGTCCTCCTTTTCTAAACTCGCTTCGATAAGAGTGATTTTGTATGGACGCCACCAGCTTGCTTTTAGTGGGTGAAGGCGCACGCCTTCTTCGTGGGCGTGGAACGATTACATAGGGCTTTCAACAACAACCACCACAAAATATTTTGGGCATCTGGAATTTTTACTTCAAACTCTACTTCCTCAACCAAAGTATATTTTCTTAATTCAAGTTTCCCAAGCCATTCCAGTTCTCTCTCAAAATCACATGGCCAGCCACAAAAATGCGACCCATAGACCGAGATCTAGAAGCAACCAACTTCCAAGAAACCCTTCAAAATTAATCAATCGAAAACACGGACAAGTCGAATCAAATCAATGACCACATCCCCATGACGCACCCCTAAGAAGATCTCTACCCCATTCCAACGGATCGTAAACAAGGGTACTCCACAATCCCACAGGCGCACCGCCACCAATAACAGAAAAACGCTCAGTAATATGACGTAGCATGCAGCCAAATCACGATGCATCGGGATTGGGGAAATCAAGAAATACGATGGAATTGGATGCGTAAGAGTGAAAGTGTTTACTTATAAAAGGTGGAGGTAAGGTGGTTTGTTAGTCCTTTTTTAATTATACTCTGTTATTTTTAAAAAAATCAAAAAGAAGATCTTCAATAAATATCATCCCCTACCAAAATATCTTCTCGAAATCCGTATGTTCTCAACGCTTCATTTACCACCCAAAACTTCATCACTAACAAACCACACAGTCCATCAACCTCCCCAAAAACCACCCATCATGTCTTCAGCCGAAACAGATACACAATCCCAAACCTCCCAACAATCACAATCTCCCCTCCCCCAACAGCAAAATGCCCAAACCCAACAGCTCCAACAACAACTTCCTCCCCGAGCAGAAGGCTACCGTGCCTCTCCCATCCGTGAATCAAGAATCAAGGACCGCCCATATAAACCAGAGGCAGACAGCTCTTTGAAGATCAAGATAGAGCTTGATTTAGAGGTGGAGGTGGATCTATATGCGCGGGTTAAGGGTGACGTGACTATTGGGTTGATGTGAGGGAAGAGAAGGGCGAGGGAAGGGCCTCTGGGATACATGGAAAGTGAGATGGGATGGGAATAATGATAACGGCAATTGTTGGATCGGGATTTCGTGGCATGAGATGATGAAAGTTGTTTTACTCAAAAGGTTTTTGCTTGCAGGCGAGGCGTTTGGGTTTAGGTTATATATCATATGATTTACATATAGACGGGAAACATCCATCCATCAAAGAGTTTCTAGTCTTCTCGGCTCGGTAATCATCTGCTTCTTGAGGATTTATCCATCTCTTTGGATTGAATGAAAACTCCCTTCATGCAACAGATATTAACAACCCGGAATACGGTTAAAAGAGAGTTCAAATTTCAAGGAGATTTAGCCACTCAAGGTCAATTTCAGTCAGGACAGTACCCAAGCATATAACCGCATTTATCCGACCATCTACTAGTCGCCTCCGACAGCACCGACACCAGCGTATACGGGCCGTCCGAACCCTCAGAAGTTCGAAATGAAAAGCCGTAATCTCTACTTTGGACACTCTTTATATATAACGACGCTTACTTCCCTTTCGAACTTTTTTCTACAGATATCCGTCCAAAAAAGTTCAGATACTCGTCCACCATTAGTATGTTTGAAATTCATCATTCAACTCCTCAGAGTCCCTATCTCTTCTCCAGTATTAACGAGTGCGAGATCTCTAACGGCGCTATATAAGATATCTACCCATAGACTTCAGAGTATTTCTTTTAAGGTCGCTGTTAGACATTTCGCATTGGCTTCTTCATCCATTAAGAGATTGATTCACAAACGGCCACGGGACTTGCCGATGCGAATACCTTTTTACTTGCTCAAACAGAAAGGGACCGTGCCGACGCGAACATGCCAGACACTGACAACCACAACAACAACACCATACTGTTAATTAGCCATCAAAGTTTCCTTGTAACTTTTTCAGATATTTTTCTCATCTCTTTTCTATTTGTTTTTCGTAGGATGCGGCAGAGGAACAAATACACGCGAATTTTGAGAGGCAGAATAGTTAACCCGATAAGTGTCCCGCAGTGTAGAAGCAGTCACTGATTTTGAAATTTTGTATTGTTTATGTTGTTTGTCTATATTTAAATACCCACAGACATCGCTGTAATCTGGTATCCCGTAACCCCCAAACCCAAAAAAAACGCCAACCGCTATGCTTTTCCGCTATTCCCTTTCCCCTTCCGATCTAAAATGTATATACAACCCCCCAAGTGAAACTACCCCATCCCACCACTCATCTTCAAAGAATGATCAAGCGGACACCCGCAAGGAGCTCTCTTCCTAACCCCCTCATTCTCATTCTCATTCCCATTCCAATCAACTCTCTCCTGCTCCTCCTCCACCTCCTCCTCATAATTAATCATAGGCATCATAACTTCCCCACTATCACTCCCTCTTTTATGCGCTCTCATCCACCCCCTCCCCTCCTCTGGGAAAACCACAGG
>LLCD01000181.1:0-24969 GCA_001414355.1 Hymenoscyphus salicellus
CCATTGGGATTTATTTCTGTACTGATAGTGTCACGATTTTATCACGTGAGCATACCAAGCCCAAGCTCGGTGGGCTGCCAGGGGAGGGTTCCATGCGCACCAGTATATAAGGACTCGAGCTCTCCCACCTGTAGAAGACAAGCTTTCAACTCAATAAAAAATACTTCAATAACTTCCTGCCTACTTTAACTCCCTTGTTTAACCCCCCTGTTTTGTGCTCTATTAAATAACCTCCACAGATAGCATGGCCGGGTTTCCCGTACGATGTGACCGCACCTGTAGGTTCCAGTATAAATACATATGCTAAACTATTTTTGATAAAGCTGGATGCTCGGTGCGTTCTAGATTTCTCGACGAAGCGAAGTTTTCCAAGTTTGGGAATGTGGCTGAAGTTATATACTTTCAAAATTACCAAGCCGGGTTGAACAAAACATTGTTCTGTCAACAATGGATTGTATTTATTATTAGGCGGCCACCTCGCACCTTGGTTCTCCTTGTCAAGACAAAGGCACCCATAAAGACTATCCTTTGTATTCCAACTACCCCTTATGAAAGGCAAGCTTCCGCGCCACCCTATGCCTCAAAGAATGAAGGTGCAAAGATATCACAAAGGAACTGCCTTTTGTATATCAGCGACTCGACACCCTCACAAAAGGATTGTTCATTTTACACTCTCTGGAAACACTCACGAATTCAACGATTTTACTTTCGCGTGTTGACGACGCACGCTCTCGCTCATATATAGACCAAACATTCAAAAAATCAACACCGGTCGTTTACCATTATCGTCAGGTTCACATTTCTAACCGTATATTTTAATGCCAGCTTAAATCGATATTAACTTCAAAATGCCCACCTTATTTGGCTATTCTCGCGACGCAAAGAGTCCAAC
This sequence comes from Hymenoscyphus salicellus, assembly GCA_001414355.1. Taxonomy (NCBI): domain Eukaryota; kingdom Fungi; phylum Ascomycota; class Leotiomycetes; order Helotiales; family Helotiaceae; genus Hymenoscyphus; species Hymenoscyphus salicellus. Next base: position 893 of record LLCD01000181.1, read on the forward strand.
ACCACCTCTCCAGCCTCCACCACCTACACCACAATATCCTGGTGAACGCATCCCACACCAGCAGTATCTCTATTCCAACCGAAAATATGGTTTTCCCTTTCAAGACTATCCCAACGGGTTCTCAAGTTACCACACACAGAAGCGAGTCAATCCTCTTGAATCATACGCAACGCCCTATCCAATAGAAGATTACGTCAAACATCAAGCATTTTGCAAACGACAACTCGCAAAATCCCTAGATCCAAGATCCAAGTCCCAGCCTTTTAAATCGCAGTTCCTAGACCATAATGCCGTCGGGAATCGCGAAGGCGAAGAAGACTCAAGAGACATCTTAGAGCGTCGGGTTCGAGAAACGGTGTTGAGTCCTCCACCGAGATCTTTCATTGAGGAGCTTAAGTGGTTGATTCTCATCTTCCTAATTTATATTGCTGCTCTGGGAATTACTCCTTTGATTATTGGTGCGATTTCTAGTATTCTTTGTCTGGTGGTGAGATGGTTGGTTGGATGCTTAGCGTGTGAAAGAAGTGTGTGACAACGGTAAGGAAATCGGGTAAGAAATTTCATTATTTTTCTTTCCCCTCATTCTTACAGTTATCTCTTACGAAGTTTATGAAATTTTAGTATTCTTGATTTGTATATATCATCTTCGTTATCTCGCTCTCCAGTTTTCTTTATCTTTTTTATGTCCCTGCATCGAATCATGTTTCTACCCCTCCAACTTTAAATCACTTATTATTAACAACACGTAAGAATCGCGGGAGTGTGCCGATATCTGTTGCTTTTAGGTGTCGCAGACCCGCTTGTTTCTACTCGGTTCCCAAGCCTCAAGTTATCAAATCACTGCCGCCAAACCAAGGGAAAAATATGAAATGAACTCAATGCACTCAGCTATCCCACACAGGACTGGTATGTTTCAACTATCTAGGACAATTCTTTAACTTGCCTTGAGCAACGGCCAAGTAGGGACAAAAAAGAAGCGGGAATTAGCCATGCTATCAACTTTTACGCAAGTATATCTCAACACAACATGGTCGCGTAATATATATACAAAATATGAATAGAAGCAGATAGTACTCAAAATCCATTGTTTCGAGATGTGGCTTCTGGACAAAATGCAATCAAAGTCACAGGAACAAAGAATGATCGTATTTCTTGGTAACCATTGATATGAGAATTCTGCATTTTCAAGTGTCGTAAATTGGTGAAAGTTGCGCAACCAGTAACTTAACAGTTATCGAGCAAGCCAAGCCTAAAGTAACAAATTTCGGGGCCAAAATTAGGATGCAAGTAAGCTATCAATTAACAATATTCATGATACAGACTCATAAGGAAACTCCACAACAAAACAAAGAAAAAACGTCATACAACAACCCGTATAATCAAGTATTCATCTTTCGTGAGACTTTGTTTTAGGACCTAATATAATACATGACCACCAGGTGGACAGAAAGAGCGGCAGTGAAAATCTCTCCTTGCTCCAACTCTCTCAGTAATTGTTAACGTGGCCCCAAATACTTTAAAACAATGTTTAAGTAGGCAGGTACGATTTGCTACTGTTTTTACTACTCATCGCGAGCATGGCTTACTGTTGTGTTACTGCTGGGGTACTCGAAGCTTACTTGTGGCTTACTCATGGGTCACTTGGGTCTTACTTATAACTACTTTTTAATCCCTAATATTTTCTCGACCGCACCAGGAAGCCGTATTAGATTACAATCTCGTCACAGAAATAGCACCGTTTGACATCACTAATCACCCTTAGACAGAATAAATGACTTCTCAAACCCAATCAGGGTTTGATACCACAGATAATCAATACTCTTCCTCTCAATCCAAACGAGAGGATTCCAGACATGAACCTCTAGTTGGAGATGAATCGTCTTCCTTACAAGAATTGAGAATATCTACCTGGGGGCGTTTGTAAATCTTATATCATGGTCCATTTGTTGTTCTACTTAGTAGATGGTATGGTGCCACAATACCCTATAAAATCCCAGAAACCTTCCGAATGGGTAGCGCCCCGCAGAAATAGTGCCACCTCTCAACATCGTCACACACAACAAGAAAAACTGAAAAGCAAAACACAAATCCGCCAGCATCTATCAACTACAAGTTCCTATCAATCTTGAAGCTTAAGAGATTTTTAGTTGTGGTTGTGGTTGTGGTTTTATTGAGATTCTACGATGGGATCTCCTGTACTAAAATAGCGAGCTGTTCCTGTAAAGACCCTGAAGCCTTTTGGCGGAATAAACCTCCCTATTTCCACCCCTTGAAAAATATATTTTTTAGCAACACTACAAGATTACACAGCAAGTATACAATTAAACTACGCGAGAGTCTTTCCGATTATCAAAAAGCTAATTCAGTGCCACTCTACATTTTTTATATATTTTTCTGAAATCTGTGGAGTGAACAAGTTTTATTTTAGTACGGTGTGTGGGAAGAAAGGGGTTTCAGTCCCGGGCCTGCTCTACGTCGCAGAAGAACTACAGGGCAGTGCGCTGTAATACCCTGTAAATGCTGAATCGGCAACTCCCTGGAGGTTCGCTGCGCTCCAGCTAGATTCCGGCTTCAGGGTACGATTATGGGGTATTACAGCGTAGTGCCCCACCACCCTGTATTCTTTGAATGTTGTCGCTCGGAGATCTTGACTTCGGAGTTCACTCGGAAATATTGCCTCATATATCTTCGGAAATATTTTCGGAAACATATTCGCAAATATCTTCAGACATATTTTCGCTCGGAGATATTTACCGTATAATAATTTTTTTGATCTACCTGACTAAGAAATAATCTGGGGGAATATTTTATTACATATCCGAGAATTGCTTCGAGGCTCGTTCCTTATTCCGAGACTTGGTCCGAGAGTTTCCCGAACCTGGATTTAGTCGGATGAACTTGAGAGGTAAAAAATGCCACTGGTACATGTCCTTTATTTCCGCGTGTGATTTCAAGAAAATATAGCCAGTTCATTTCCGTCCGTAGCAAAGGCACTGTCAGGAAGAGCTAGTATTCTCATCCGTCAAATGAAAAAATTTATTGTTGAGAGTACGGCTCATCCGAACCGGGTCATATTGATTCAAGAGCTCCAAGGCCGTTCACATCATCGCATCTAGGCCTGCACTTGAACATAAAGAAGAATAATCTTGAACATATTAAAATTCTACTTATCTCTACACCAACTCTAATCAAACTTTTCCCAAGCCCAATCTGACAATCTTCTAAAGAAGTTTACTTTTCCTCCCCCTTCACCACCCCATTAGCGTGTCCATTCACCCGACTCTCACCCGTAGTAATCTTCCCCAACCCCCCAACAACAACCCCATCATTCTCCGCCTCCACATCCACTGGAACAGGCGGTCCCGTAAACGTCTTCCGTCCCCTAACAATATACCACACCAAACTAATACTAGCAAACCCCATAAACACCACGGACGCATAATTCATAGTCGTCGGCGTAACAGGAATAGCAGTAGGCATACAGAAAATAATAATCGCAAACACGATCCAAATGATTGTCGCAACATTAATAACGAAGCCGAATTTGCCGAGGGAGAAGGTTGAATGACGGACTGCTTTGCGGCCACGTAGGAGGGAGACTAGGATGGGGATTCCGTAGGAGACGGAGAGACAGATTGTTGCGACGCCTGTGAAGGCGTTGAATGCACTGGTGGAGCCAAAGTAAATTACTCCTAAGATGCAATCGACTACTGTGGAGAGGACGAGTGCCCAGAGGGGGATGTCAAATTTAGGGGAGACTTGAGACCAGAGACGAGAACCGGGGATGGCGCCGTCGCGGGCGAAGGCGTAGGTGCATCTTGATGCGGCGGTGAGGGAACCAACACCCGCGAAGAACCAAATTCCTAGGATCATAAAGAGGAGTGCGAACCCACCGCCTGCTGAGCCAGTTGCGGTTTTGAAAATTAGACCGATGGGTTGACCGCTGAGAACGCCGAGGAGGAGGGGGACGTCGGGGAGAACGAAGAGGATTGGGATAAGGTAGATGATACCGGTGATTCCTGCTGCTGCTACGGAGAGGAACATTGCTTTTGGGACTTCGCGTTCGGGCATTTGGACTTCTTCGCACATGGAGGCGACCATTCCGTATCCGGTTAAGGTATCTAGTTTTTGTTAGATATGCCGAAAAAGGTCAAGATTTTGGCAAAACTTACAAGCTGCTTGCAAGAGTCCAACGAAGAAAGCCCATCCAGCTGGCCATCCACTAGCACTAGCATCATAATGCGAAAAGACAAACTCCGCATTCCGTTTATCATCCGCCATAGCCAAAATCGTGACGATAATAATGACAACCGCTGCTCCAGTCCAGTAAATGCAAACCTTATTAATTAAATCCAAGTACTTCGCCCCAAACACATTGACGGAAAATACAATCGCCATGATAAGCCAGAAACAAAGAACAGTTTGCCACTGAGTAGCGACGAAATCCTCGTTCCATAAAGTGATGGCGGATAAAATAAGTTGAGCACCCGAAAAGTTGATACTCAAAGTGACTGTCCAATTACCGACCAAACCCAGCCATCCATCGACCCAAGAAACAATTGGAGCCCACTCTTTGGTGGCAAGCATGGCGGACCAGTAATACACTCCTCCAGCGGTAGGAAAGACAGCACAAATCTCAGCGAGTGATGCCGCGATAGAGAGAGAAATGATCGAAACGAAGACCCAGCCCCAGAGGATGGTCACGGCTTGTCCATCCGTTAAACCGATTGCCATAGTTGTAGAAAGACCAAAAGGCACCGCCATGATGGCAAAAGACCTGTTCCAGGTTAGAACTGTCTATAACTGAGTCATTCCAATCAACTTACAGTCCCAAAATACTCATCATACTCAGATTCCTTGGTAATTCGCTCTTGTATCCCATATTCTCCAACGCGGCATCGGGATTGGCCTTGGGCCCATCGTGAGCGAAAGAGCTCATTTTGAGCTATGCTGACGAGAGAAAGAATCGATGAGAGAAAGTCGATAGAATAGAAATAATTAAGAGAAGTAACCTCTCCCCGTCATAGAAAGGAGTCGAGAGGAGTCGCGATAAGGGAAAGAAAGCCGCTCAGCACAAGCGACGTAATATACCAAGTTAATTCGAAAACCCGCAGGTACCCTTCTATTTGTATGTAGCCTTCGAAGGGACAAAAGACGACACCAAACTCGAAAGAGAGAAGAGACACGCGACCTTGGGGACCTTTGAATGGAAATATTGGGTCTTTAGACGTCTGAGGAGAGATAACGGGTAACGTGTAAATATCGGGTCTCGATTGCTACGGATTGACCGACCGAGCAGCCTGGTCAAGATGGCATCTTTGTCACTGAGATGACATTGGCATCGCTCGAATAATCAGGGAACCCCGGAAAACCTAATGACGAAAGTGGAGTGACGTGGGTCCAAAGTGAAGCCCGTCACGATAAGCGCACGTTTGCCGCCAAGACGCTGTCATCGACCTTAATAACCCGTGGCGTGAGTTTAGAGATGGTTGTACGAAGTACAGAAGTCAGAATCAAGAATTCCTTTGTAAAACTGAGATGAATTCTTGAGCATCTCGGGTTTCTTGTTTCTTGATTGCCATGAAGTCCCCTTTCGAAGTATGAATTTCAGAGAGCAAGTCCAAGTACCAAAAATAGCTTGTAAGTCAATACCTCGGTAGACATCTGGATATCGACCTGGTAAGGAAGCTACTCATGGATGCCATGTTTTAATTAGCATCGCATAAGCCTTGCATTGATTGCTGATCACTGGATAAGGCTGGACTATAAAACATTGATAGAAGAAAGGGGACTCGTACTCCAAAAGGGGTCTAGTCTGGTAGCACTCGCCTCAAGTTTCATGTCATCCTCCCCTTCCTCCAAAATCCATCTAGAAATTTGTACGGAAAACTCTCAGATAGCAACTCTCGCAAACACACCTCCATTTCATCAACCTCTTGACTTGCGCTTGCACCGAGAATCAAATTGCCTTCTTTATAAGCATCGGAGATCAATCCCTCGTCCACTTGGCACTCCCCAATCACAGCCAGTCTTCTCAAATTCCAATCTCTGCTGAACCAGCCGTCACGGTTGCGAGCGGCCTCACAGCGAACTTCTACAAGAGTTGGACTGACCACAGGATCGCCAACTAAGAGTGTGAAACTGACTGCAGGCTTGATCTCATTGCTCCAAGCTTCGATGTCCCAGGGTATTTTTGGCTCTTCGATTGTTGTCGCTTCAACAGTCGTTGCTTCCTCGGTTTCAATATCCTTGTTCTGGTCCCCCTTTTCTGCTGTTTCTACCGGTTCAGGTATAGGGTTGCCCTCGTAATCAATCCTGTTGCCTTCTTTATCAAAATAGAGAATGTTGTGTTGTTCATCATACTTGATTTCCCCGGAGTCGATCTTTCTTTGAAACTCCACCCGCCTTTCCTCATCTTCTGTTTCCTCTTCCCTGTCATACTCATATTTGTCTTCCAGATTCTCGTCTGGAACATGTGGTTTGCGCAGAGTCTTTATGCCCCATATAGGCCCATATCCATTCAACTTCAGACTGACGAGGAGGCCCATCTCTTGCTCCTTAGTCTCATCATATGCATCCTCATTCTCGTTGATAAAGTTGTCTACGACACTAACAGAACCATCTCGTCCGCTTGTGACAACAATACCCTTACCTCCACAACGATCAGGCACGAAGAGATTAGCGATACCCGTCATTCTCAGGCGGTCATGGATACTGGTATTACTTGGTGATGCACGAGTGTCCGGAGCGCTATTATCGATATCGACGAAATCCTCCGATAATGTCCAACAGACACTAAGAAGTTGATTGTCATCACCGACTGTATAGATACTTTGGCCGTCGTTCGTAGAGCAATGTCCATCCTCATCAGGCAGTGGCGTCCAGGCCGCTGCCCATGCGATAGAAGGGATATGGTTATCAACCCAGTCGGATATCGGGATACTTGGCCCAGCGGGGTTCAATTTTGAACGAGGTAGCTTAATGATTCGAACATCGCCAACATCGCCACCATCGCTGAGGCAAATTAGATTTGAAAGTAAACATGGATGATATTCGATGAAAGTGATTTTGGTCAAGGGAAAAATGAATGCTCCTGAGCTGATTGAAGCGAAGTCGGTCGAGAGCCGTCATGGAGAAGGATGTCGTATGTCCTGACGAAGCCATCGACTGTCCCAGTGGCTATCCTCGAAGCCGATACACGTAGGGATGTTATTGCCGAGGGCGTGGAAAGAGTTTGTAGAAGAGTTCTATATAGAGGTCAACGAATGAGTCGTGATGGCAAATAGAGAGCTCGAGATAAGAATCCCAGAAGGAAGCCAACATACCTATCTCAAGGCAACCGAAGTACTATCCAACTCACATTTCATCGCCCTGTCTTGAGATTTCGAACAGAGTCAAACTCCCTGCTCGTTCAGACGAAAGAGACCGGGAACTGACGACGAAGTTTCTTCGAGGTAAGGAGACAGCCAGGAAACCAAGACATGTAGGTACTTGGTTTGGAATCAAAATGCTGGCGCGCCCAATGATTTGATTATCCAGCGACGCAGCATCGACCGCTTTTGTCCACGGCTTTGAGTCCTTCTTGAACATGACAGGTAGAGAAGGAGCTAGAATCCAAAAATTGTGTTGAAAAATTTCTAGCAACTATGAACCAAGAAAAACAGAACCGACGCGAGAAAGACGGAAAACAGAAATGAAAAGAGTTTGTAATGAAAAGTTGAGACAGAAAGAGAGATCTTGTCTTGACTTGCGTGAGATGAAATTGTCGCGATCCACCCAGAATACGTGGCGAACAAAAAGGCTCATCAGATGCTACCTTAGACACAAGCTAGCCGCTTGACTGCTGTGCCTGGGTAGCATGTAAGAGCCATAAGAAGTTGAGTTGTTCCATATCCCAAATCCGTCTGGTTTGAACAGGACTGAAGAAGATGGTGAGTTGAGACGGAGTTGGGGGGAAAGAAAGCCACCCGACCTCGGCCCGATCTCACCAGCCACATTCTTAGTCATCCAACGGCGTCTCAATGATCTCCGCCGAACCATGTGTTCACGTCAGTTGGCTGGTGTTTCCCTGCTAGATAATTGCATGATCAGATGCAATTTATCACAGCCCGTACAGTACAAGTATCTTTTCCAATTTGGGGCTTCGAAGAAAAAAACCTGAATTGAAGTGTACAGGGGCGTCGAGACGTTGCTTGCAGCTCAACCGCATTACCAGTACCAGCTATTTCCAAGAGCCACGAGGAGGAGCATTCCCTTTCGGTTCCAGTACTAGGCCAGCTCTTTATTCAGTTAAGCCGGTTTTCCCACCACTCTCCGTTCCTCAAGCCACCATGGCATCACCCACTACTTCTCGCACAAGTACAAATGGCCACAGGCGACCTTCAGCAGCTTCACGATACACCGCACCCCCTGTTATGGCTGTCAACGGCCACTTTGCGTCGGTTGGCGATGCGCCAACCAAGGAGACCTTTGAGCATGGCATCCAGGTGATTGACGAGGAGAAGTCGTTCAAGTAAGGCCTCTGGTACCATTCAAGACTGCCCAGTAACTGACAGCTTGCCACTTAGTCCGAGTCTCAACAAATATCTCCAAGTTACCGACACCGCGCAATCTGGCTTCAACTATCACCTCATTTCCGTCTTTGGCTCGCAGTCTACTGGCAAATCCACCTTACTCAATCACCTATTTGGCACACAGTTTGGGGTTATGTCAGAGACGGAGCGGCGGCAGACCACGAAGGGAATATGGATGTCCAAGAACAAACGGGAGGGCAATAGGGGGCCCGAGTCGGAGAAGATGGCAGATAATATTCTAGTAATGGATGTCGAGGGAACTGATGGCCGAGAGCGTGGAGAAGATCAGGATTTCGAAAGAAAGAGCGCCCTCTTCGCCTTGGCTACCAGCGAGGTCTTGATTGTCAATATTTGGGAGCACCAAGTTGGGTTATACCAAGGCGCAAATATGGGGTTGCTCAAAACAGTCTTCGAAGTCAACCTGCAACTATTTTTGAAGGACAAAGAGTGAGCGTACCCTCTGAGGGTCAGTATTTCGTCTAACAGAATTATAGTTCGAATCCTCGATCCCTCCTATTCTTCGTCATTCGCGATCACATCGGCGCAACCCCACTTGCGAACCTTCGGAATACCTTGTTGGCCGACTTGACAAACATATGGACTAATCTTTCAAAGCCAAAAGGTCTGGAGAAGTCCAAAATCGAGGATTATTTTGATTTCGCATTTTCTGCATTACCGCATAAGGTTTTACAGCCAGACTTGTTCTTGACAGAAATTGAGAAACTGGGGACGAGATTTAGGGTCGGCCACCGAGCTTCCAGACAACATGGCCTGCATATGGATAACGAGCTGGAAGGGGGAGTTTTTCTGCCAGAATACCACAGACGAATTCCGGCTGATGGATTCTCTGTGTATGCAGAGGGGATATGGGATCAGATTGTTCACAACAAAGACCTGGATCTACCAACGCAACAAGAGCTCCTAGCGCAATTTCGATGCGACGAGATAACTCGAGAGGTTTTGGAAGCTTTCGATGTTGAGATTTTACCACTTGAAGAAAGTCAAGCGGAGGGTGTCAGACTTGGGAAACCAACCGTGATTAAGAATTTGGGTGCTTCTGGAAAAGCCGCTCGGGTCAAGACAGTCAAAGCTTTCGAGGTCGAGGCATCGAGATATCACAAAGGTGTATACGCGAGAAAGCGCGTTGAACTTGAAAGTAAAATCGATACCCGACTGAAAGCGCTATACTCTGGTCAACTCACTGCCGCCCATAAATCCGGTGTCGCTTCATTTAGCAGTGCGGTTGCTAGCGCCGTCAAGGCAGGTCAGAAGAAAGGCGCATCTTACGAATTTGCCGATATCGTCGAGCGGGAGAAGAAGATTGCATTGACGCATTTCGAAGGGGAAGTGAAAAGTCTGACGATCGATGGGGTTCCATGGACTAATTTCAAGTCGCAATCCGGTCTCTACGAGAAGGATCTGGATGAAGTAAGTGCACAGTTACGAAAAGAGGAAATGCGACGACTTGCCACTCGTGTGGAAAGATGGGTTCGCTCTAGACTCGGAGAATCTGTGGGACTTGAATTCAACAAACTTGGTTCAGGGCGAGGAGGAAGTGGTGCTCCTGAAGAGGGCGTCAAACCACCAACGGAAAAGGATCTTTGGGACAGGATATGGAATGTGTTTATTTCAACCGTCAAAGAAGCCGAATCCAGATTCGTGGAAAGAGCCAAAAGCTTCGATGCTAGTCAAGATGAAATCGATGTTGGTCTGTGGCGATTGAGACGAAAGAGTTGGGGAGTTTTGAGAGCAAAGGTTGACGAGGAGGTCATGGAAGGCAACATCCTTCTCAAACTTCGCGAAAACTTTGAGGACAAGTTCCGTTACGATGAGGCCGGTGTTCCTAGAATATGGCGTCCTACAGATGACATTGAGGGACTATACACCAAAGCTAAAGATTCAACCCTTACGCTTATACCTCTGCTCTCGAGATTCAGACTGGCTGAGACATACGGCCCTCCCAATCTCGATGCATTCATCGGCGGTGCCCCAGCTAGTGTCGATCCCAAAGACGAAGAAGATCTAACTCCAATCGGTGGTGTTGATGAAGAAGAAGGCAAGAGTCTGGAAGAAGAAATGACCATATTAAGTGAAGCCAAGCGTCAAGATCTCGTGGTGAGATTCAAGAAGACGGCCGATGGGGTATACGTGGAAGCCAAGCGAAGTGCCATTGGTGGCGTCGCTCAAGTTCCGTTATACTTCTACGGTCTTCTTCTTGCGCTTGGCTGGAACGAGATTGTTGCTGGTATGTTGTTTTTTTCCTATTCCCTCATCTACTGTATTTTACTAACATCCCACAGTCCTTCGCAACCCTGTATACTTCATCTTCCTCATCCTCCTCGGAGTCGGCGCCTACGTGACCTACACGCTCAACCTCTGGGGTCCCATGCTCCGCATGGCCAACGCCGCGTCCACCCAAGCAGTCGAGATCGGCAAAGAGAAACTCCGGGAATTCCTTGAGAATTCGGAAACCGGGAGACAGGCGATTGGGATGCCGGCTAGGAGTGATAGTGATAATATTAGTATGAATACTCTTGATAGTCGAGGGAGGAGGAAGACGGCTGTGGAGAGTGGGGATGAGGATGATGAGATTTAGAGGGTTTGGATTGGGATGGGATTGGGATGCGTATGACATGATGAGATACAAGTTTTCTTTTCTTTTCTTTTCTTTTCTTTCTCTTTTTTTAAGGCTCCGTTTGGATTTTCAAGTGTAGGGACGGACGGGTGGAGGGGAAGGGAGGAAAATGTGCATTGTGTGTGCAGGCTTGTATTTTAAGGGTGTGGGGTGGATGGGATTGGAGGGTGTAATAGGGTAGTTGTAGTGTATAAGCGACAGACAGTCAAAATTCCCATGAAGGTTTACTTAAGAGCGAGATGAGGAATATTGAGGCGTTTTCAGATTTGCTTTTTCAAGCTCAAGCATGGGTATTATGTACATTTGGAAATCGATGTCGATGCCACAGAAGGAAGCAAGGATTCTTCACTGGTCTATACACCTACCCGGGGCCAGATCTACGAAGGCAAATAAAATCGTGGATGGACGGGGAAGGGAGGGTTATATACTGGGAGAGTGCGAGATTGTGCCTTCCCTCTGTATGTATTCTGGTCTTGGCGTGGTGGGGGGTCAAGTCTAGACCTTGGGAGTAGAGGTTAGAGGAAGGAGCGACTTGGAGTGTCAAGGTCATAGGTAGGGTCGAGGCAACACCAGTTCGAGGGTCGATATTGACTCGGGGAGGAACGAGCCTGGCCCCTCGTCTACGACAAGTTTCGATAATCTGGCCGGCCTATACTTTATGCTGGATAGCAAAGACCAACAATCCCCTGTCGGGTGGCTGGTATTTGTTAGTTACCAGGTCGTTGTTATCAGGCTGATTATCTTATTAAACCCCGATGCGTTTATACAACATAAGCCAACGAGGTTTCGCGTTGTGTTTAGATTCGATTTCATTTCTTTACGTGGGGTGTGAGCATGATATGACGCCTTCGGTGCGAACTATTCGAGGGAGATTGAATACTTGTATCTTTCTGAAAAAACCAAGTCGGCTTTCCTTTCAAAGACCAATAACGTTTCACAATCAAGGCATAACATGGCATCGGCTTCCAAGGCACCAAACCTCGAGTTCCCGAAGTTAAATTCGATTCTATCACTCTACACCCCTTCAAAATCCTCTTCTCTAAACTCAGCTCACTTAACCACAATGTTCTTCTTCGTCTGGATGGGAGTCTCCCCGAAATCTAGATACCTCAACTCATTTTAATCACTATCGTAACTTGTACTCCTCAGCAAGAATCTTCTCCATCCTCTCCAACACCTCATTTTTCTCCTGGACCTCTGAGGCTGCGCGTCGCGATTTTCATCGTCCCATCGTCTCAGTCATTGAAACTGATCCCACTCCCCAGGGAAACTCGCGTCTTTTGGTGCATGCGATGAGTAATGGGGAGCTCTTTGGTTTACAGATACATGTAAACTGTACAAGGAGAAAACAGGGAGGCAGTTGGAAGTCAAGGGGATAGATCATCATTGATAGTGCGCCGGGTCAATATGAGTTTGCGAGTGCTTACCACGGGATTGCCCAGGGTTTCCCGAGGGGGGTGCTTTGGTATCCTATCGCGGGGGTTGCGTGGATTGGGTTGGCACTGTTGGGGAGAACGAGGTTTGGACCTTGTGAGAAGATTGAGGGGAGTAGGGAGAGCTTGGATGATTTTGGGATTGTGGAAGGGAGGGCGAAGAGGGTTTATATTTATAGTCAAGAGGATGGAGTTGGGAGTTGGGAGAGTGTGGAGAGGCATGCAGGTGAGGCTGGGGGTTGGGGGTTGAAACTGGTTTGGAGAAGTGGGAGGGGAGTGGTCATATTTTGCATATGGGGAAGCACCCGGAGAGGTATTGGGGTGAGGTTGAGCGGCTGTGGGATAGCGCGATGACTGAAGAGCGGGCTTGATTTGATTTTACTCTTGTTCATTAATTTTTGACTTACTGGTCGTGCATTCCCTCTATGTCGTCTTTTCCTGTGGCCTTGGCGTTGTTGAGGTCGAGTCAAGATGGGTGGAGGTAAAAAGGAAGGAGCTCCCTTGAAAATCTCGTCTTCTGTTGGTATAGGTACTGTCTGGCTAGACCAAAAGATGCTGTCTACGCCTCGCACAAAAGAGGGTCGATAGTGAGGACAAAGAACTTGGTTGAGCAGTGAAAAATTTGGTTGGGATTCCTTGTACTGCAAAAGTACTTGGTAATTGACCGTCTGATAGATATGTCTCCTCAAAAGAAAAGGTAAAAGAAAAGACAAAAGAAAAGACAAAAGAAAGGGCAAAAGAAAAGAGAAAGTCCTCCGTGCAATAAGTTTCCAACCCCGCAGTCATGAATACCCTCATTTCAAGTTCTCTTTCTATATCCCAAATTGGCATGCTTCCAGAGGTGCTCCTTCAACTTATCAGATCGGGAATACGGAGTTCCTCGATTTTTGGGGCAGCTAGCGACATGGCAAAAGAAAGCGCGTTGGCTACGTTGATGAACCGGTCTTTCGTGACGGACACGATCCGGTTCACGGGAGAAGGTTTGGAAACATCCGGCGTGGTTGCAGATGATGATGGGTATGTTGAAGTCCAATTGCTCTTCTAGTGGGGCAGTGGTAACAGGAGCAGGTTCCAACAACTGCATGGGCGGATCGGTATGGCAAACGCATTTGTATGCTCTTCGTTGTTGTTGAACACATTCAAAACCTCAACAGGATTTGGATTAGCGATGATAAGCTCATCTGCGGCGAATTGGTGTTGGCCAAATGAATCTTATGTATATCCTATTGCGGAGTCTCGTAATGTGCCAATATTGTGGGGGTAGTCGTGAAAGGTGTAGTTCTCGAACACCCATTGACCTTCATATTCAGGGCCGAATGCAGGTTGTGTTCTACGAGGGCGTTAAAAAAAAATCTCACCGAACCCCAGCGCCTCCAATGAGAGCGGGCTGAGAGCGAAAGGTTTTGCCTTCACCCATCCTTTGATTGATGCGATATTCGTGGTGGTTGCTGGCTTGCATGAGGGCGAGGTTGGGGTCTTGATGATGAAAATAGTGAGGCGGACGAGAATGCTACACACAGCAAAATGTGTATAAAAAGCGGCCGAAAAGAGAGCGAGGAGTGAGGTAGCTTTAACTTCGCCAGTTGTAATTCGAAGCCCCCTGAAAATGAGGGTGAGGTTGTTAATAGGGCAATATGCAAGCACAGCGAGTGGGAACAGCTTTAGTCTCCATCATCTGAAACATCAAGAGATGTTCTTTTTTCGATGATAGGTACTTCTAACAAATAGGGGGGAAGTAGTGCTTAGCTACCCCGTGAAAACCCGCAATTTGGATTAACTCTCGAGTAGAAAATTGGTAAAAGCAAAATAATAAAAAACAAGTACATCAAGGTCGATACGACCGATCCCATTAGTGTCCAGGAAATAGTTGATTTCACGACCAAGGAGTTTAGGAGAATCAATTACAGTATTAACAGTGCCGGCGTATGTATTCTCACCTCCTTAATTCAAGCCTTTTGGGACTGACTTTTTTGTAGGCTGGTGCAACATCACTCGCCCCAACTTCAGACCTTGATATTGAGAATTTTGAAGCTACACTTGCTGTGAATATCAAAGGGATAATTTTGTGTGTTCGAGCTGTTACTAAGGCTATGATCGAGCAAGAACCAAAGGTATACAAAGGACGCAATTGTAAAGAGAGGACTCTTGGGCGTGGATCTATTATCAATCTCGGCTCGGCTCTCTCCTATTCTGAAGGACCGGGAATGATGGCTTATGTTGCTTCGAAACACGCATTGATGGGTACTACGAAGGTTGCTGGTAAGGCCCGAACTTCTTTCTAACATATTTACATCTTCCGGAACTAGTCTCCGCTTTCAAAAAGAAAATGGCAAACTAAGGTGTCGTAGCATTGGATAGCGCAAAACATAGTATTTGAGTAAATACCCTGTATCCCTAATGGGTGACGACTCCGATGCTTGAACGCAGTATGGGAAGATGGAAAGGGCTGAAAAAGGTAATACAAACTGCTTCCCCGGCTAGACGGGCAGCTGAACCCGAAGAAGTTGGGAATGTTGCTGTTTTTATATGTAGTCCTTCTGCGACGTATGTCAATGGAACGGGCTTGCTTATTGACGCTGGGATGCTGTTGACAGCAAATGTTTAAATGCAGGAGGATGTAAGTGAATAAAGAATTATTTGAGGAATGTAACCCGGACGGAACTAATTACAAGTCCACATTAATAGAATTTCTGCCAAAGTTTCAGTATTAAGCCATGGCCAGACATGCTGGGAACCTAATGCCATCTGGGGTTAGCATGAGAGGTTACGAACAGGTCAATTTTGCCGCCAATCCAAGGCTTGAGGACTCGTATTCAACCTCGGGAATATTAACCGAGTCTCGGAGTAAAGTTTGCATACCAGTCGAATGAAGCAATAACATATACTTCATATACTCACGAAAACGAAGTGATCACTGGTAATCATACTGAATTAAGGGAACTTCTCCAAGTGAAATCAGAGGTGAAATGATTGTAGAGGTGAAGTAATATCTTTAAGTGTTATAATATCTCAAATTGAGCCGAACTAAAAGAAATACCTGGAGGAAATTAACAAAAACAAGAAATCTCGGACGAAGATTCACATGGTTATAATTTGATGTTTTTGTGGATTACTTTGCTACTTTCCATGCACCATTACTTAGGTATGCATATACAATTATTCAATCTGCTGAGAGAACTCGCTACTCCGAGCTATTTTGAGCATCGATCAAGTCAACAGAAAGGATCCATTTCCAAAAATTAATTCCCACACTCCTTAACCAACCACTTCCTCAACACTAGCTCCCACACCTTCGCCCGTTCATGCGCCCACCAGCAGTCGTCCCCTGCAAGCAATATCTTCACGGCTCGATAGAAATGATACAGCACGAATAGGGCGTGTGGATCACTCTGTTGAATCAAGGAAATAAAGGGACCACGACATGTGATTGGGAAACTCCAGATGTATCTTATCAATTCCGGTGACAATCGAGATTTTTCGTCGGTGGTACGAGTTGTGAAATCTCCAGTTTGGGGATGGGTTTCTGGGAGGAAAGAAAGGATGAGGGTAAGGTTGCTGATTATGGTTGTGTAAGACCTTTCTGACTCATGCTCTTGGTTTGAGGTCGGTGAAACTGACTGGTTCATTCTCGGAAATAATGGAAGTGTGCCGTTAATTTTCTCCTTGGTAAGTGGCTTCTCATACGCGAAGAAACCTTGATATTTGTCCATTGTTTCCTCGCTTATACCCGCGACTTTGAGAAGCAAATCTCTAGGATTCTTTGCTACGTGTTGCAACAAAATTGAAGACTCGGCCAAACTAGCATGTTCGTGAAAACTCTTCAAGAACACCTGTTTTAGACTTGAGCTAAGTGTGAAAATTTTATCGTGTTTGGGATTGAATCCCAGTTGTTCACGATCGCTGGGAGAGGGGAGTTCTGTGCTACTCCAGACTTCATATTGTAGTAACACGGATGTAGCGATGAAAGCATCAACGTTGAGTGGTGCGGAAGTACTTGATAGTGAGAGTTCATGTTGAAATCGAGATAATGCTTGGGATAAGTGGTTAGATGCCGCTATGCTGTGTTTTTCATCGGAAGGCTGGAGGGTAGAGAGGTGACGAGCGGAGACGCCGAGGACGGCGGACATGAGGAAATCGTTGTGGAATGCGAAGTTGGTTTCCCAGAATGAAGAGGGAAGAAGGAGGGTTTGTTTTGTGTGGGTTTGGAAGTGGTGGAATAGGTGGAGGTGGGAGAGGTTAATGATTTCGCTGGGGATAGTTGGGAGGGATGATGGAATTTGGGGTTGGGTTTGGCTGGGACATTTTTCCTGTCTGATAAGACAGTTTTGACAGGGTGATTTTTCGTTGCACTGTGGGTTCTTGGATTTAGTTCCAGATAAAGTTGGTACTTCACGTCAAGTTGGGGAGTACAAACCTTCACTCGCCTCTTCCTGCAGTTTTCACAACCCTTCCTGGATTTTTTGTGTGCACGTCTTTGTCTGTATAGAGCAACACTTAATTCCTTTGGAACCTCGGAAAGGACATTCTCCGAGTTCGACGTGGGGGTGAGAACGAAAGTGTTGGTAAATTCTAGCAATGACTGGCCAGAAGAAGATTTTGATCTGTTTTGGAACATGATGGATAGTAAGATACGGGAAGGTCTGCAATGTACTTGACTGAAAGTGGAATACGAAGTAGAAAGTCTGATGGATTTAACGGAGTTTAGCCTCTCTGTATGCCAATGAGTGAAATGTGGATATCTGATCTGCGACAAGGTTGTGTTGCATCAGCACTAAACTACTTTGAGTGGTACGAGACGAAAGGGTAATGAGCTGGCTAGCTTAATGCCCTTGCTCAGCTAGAAGTATGTCGATTTGTTAATACGGTTTGGGAAGTACGAGCTCATTATTAACATCTAGGTTTCAAAGTAGAATATTTCTCATTGGCTAGTCATTTAGAGGCACCACAAATCCGGGAAAGAATGAGACTTGCCATATATAAGTACAGCATCTCCCCACCCAAAAACCACATCCCCAAATCCCTTAAACTCACAAGATGGTTCCCCTCCCAGCAATCTTCAAGTCCAATGATGGCATTGCCTCTCACCTCCCCACCGAACTTGTGGCAGTTTTTGTTGGAGGAACTAGTGGTGTTGGCGAATACACATTGCTGAAATTCGCCAAATATGTTCCCAACCCCCGAGTCTACATCGTTGGTCGGTCTCAAGAAGCTGCCGATCGCATAATCCAACAGTGTCTGCAGCTAAATCCTGGTGGAAAGTTCGAATTCATCAAGTCTGACATCAGTCTACTGGTAAACGTGGATGATGTATGTCGTCGGATCAAAAGAAAGGAGAAAACCATCAACATCCTTTTTCAAAGCCAAGGAACTATGGCATTCAAAACAAGTATGTTTTCCTCTTCTTCCTTGTCCTTTTCGATCACTACTCCATTTCTCTCAAATCACTACTGATTTTTACTGATTTCTTTTCACAGAAACAAGCGAAGGGCTATCCCTAGTAATTTCGCTGGCAATGCACTCCCGCTTCCGATTCATCAAAAATCTCCTTCCCCTCATCCAAAAGGCGCCTTCTCTACGTCGAGTCATCAGTGTCGGTGCAGCAACAACAGAAGGAGAAATTGACACCACGAACATCTCCGGAGATGGATTCCCCTTGCTAAAATGGCGTAACCAGCTAGCATCTTGTAGCACACTCTTACTCGAAGAAAATTCGCGACTTGCTCCAGAAGTGAGTTTCATTTATACGGTACCTGGGATTGTCAAGAGTGGAATTATGCGTCAAGCAGAAGGCTTTACACTTCGAATCATAATCGCGATTTCTTCTCTCTTTGCGCCTTTTTTGCAGACGCCGCCGGACGAGTGTGGTCATAGGCATTTGATGGTTGCAACAAGTGCGATGTATCCGTCGCGTGAGGAGGCTGGCATTTCTGTTGGAGTGCCATTGGATGTTGGATTAGTTGTAGCAAGGGGAATTGATGGAAATATAGGCAGTGGGGTGTATTCAATTGGTGTTCAGGGTGAGAGTGCTCCGGCTAGGGTTGAACAATTGTTAGCGAGGTTTAGGGATGATGGTACAGCGGAGAAGGTAGTGGAGTACGTCAAAAGAATTGCCAAAGAGATCACGGGGGCTGAAAGTCTCGCTGGTTAAACACATGTTGCTGCTGCTAGTGTGGTGTTTTGTTCTGAAGGGATTTGCATGGAAATTAGGGACTTTACAAACTGAAATTCAGGAGACGACCGGAAAATTTTTGCTAGTAATGAATGCCTATTTATTAGCCCTGACCATCAATACATGTATTTATCAAATAAAACACTCGTCTCCTTCAATTTCACCAGCGAAATATTCGAAAGAAAATATATGAAGATGCGACTAAAGTAATGTAAAAGCGACCTCTCAATTTCTGCCCGCATTTCCAAACTCGGTCCCGTCATTCTCAGAAACAAGCTCCCTTGACCCCTGCGACCCGTTGAGTTTTAATGGAACAAGTGAAATAACACTTCGGAAGCTTCTAACCACCGACTCAAAAGACGAGCGACGTATTAAACCGTAAAGCGGAGGAAGGCATGCAGCGATAAGTCCAATACTGGAAATTATTGTTGACCAGTAAACGAGTTGCGTATTAGTTACTGTAATATATTTAGCGAGTGTGGCATTAAGTTAGAAATTTCAAGGCTTTCTTAACTTACAAACTGTGTCTAAACCGGGAGGCTTTGTGCTAGCTATTTTTATGTAAGCTGCAGTAGAGTTTAAAGGAAAAAGTGTGCTGCTGAGTGAGACGGGCTTACCGTCTTTAATCTGGTAATATATTACGAGTCGAATGATTGATGCCGTGATAGCTCTATCAACAGCAAAATCAGCACTAGTTTCTTCACAAATCTTTTCTCTGATAATACTTACAGTGACCCAAGAAGAAATACACCAGATACAAGTAATTTCTTTGTCCTCGACATCTTCAAACTCCACACCTATTGCAAAACGTCAGTTTTCACACACTTTATCCACTGCCCGACAGATAAATTTCATATCAACATACCATAGGAATAGGCATGACGATAACTCCAATATCGATCACAAAGTCAGAAATAGATAACGCCTCCAAGAACATCGGCTGTGAAATACAAACCGCCCTTCCCCCTCGGTCTTTTGCCCACCAATCTGCAAATTTTCCTTTACAAGCGAAGAAAGTAGCCGAAAAAAATCCCAAAGTCCAACAAATGAGGATAACAATGAGTAGAGTATTCAGCCATCTAAAGGCAGCAGATTTCGTAATCCCAAAAATGCGACGAAACAACAAGGCGAAGGAAAGTTTGACGAAGCCTATTTGGGGGATACTGAGTAGTTGGACGATCCACTCAAGCTGGTGATAGCATTAGTAAGTGTAAAGATATTTCTGGAGACAATACCTTTGTTGCTAGTTTGACGCGGGATGCACGACTGGGGTCTCTTCTAGAAGGTGTAGCATATCCTATGGTCTTATGTTTTACTCCTATTAAAATTAAGCATTATGTAAATGACCAAGAGTCTTCAGCTTACCTATAACCACTGCTATGCCCATTCCGATCGTGAAAAACTAAAATTCCCGACACGGTGAGCTTCAAATTTATCTCATCAACGCACGATTCTAAAGAAAGTATGTACCAGTGCAAGAATAAGTAAACGATCCTCAATAACCAAAGAAGCACCCGACTTTCTCCTGGAAATCAATCTAAAAACTACTGTCAGAATACAAATACTCGGTAATACGACGCAAACGACGAGGGCATTCGTTGGACCCGGTGGTGGAATAGCCATCCTGTTTTTGAGAACTGCAAGTACGAATAAAAAATCAACAAGTATAAATACGAATAAGAGCCCCAGCTAGGCGAAATAAGCTTCTGATGAAGAGTATATAGCGGCAACTACCCACCAAAATATCTTGATTTCACCGACTCCGACTGGGCGGCGAAGGATTCGTCGTAGGATTCGATATTTGTTCAGCCTCCATTTCTCTCGTCCAATTGTAACTTCTTGAGCGTTGTAAAGAAGCCAACCGGAACGCTGTTTGCAGCCACCCGGCTAGGCAATAATGCTCAAGAACCGTTTTAGTTCGAATGTTACACAAAATCGGAGTAAGACCATCGGTCAACTGGCGACCGGAATTCCATCACTTGGCTCAGCGGGCGATTGCCAGGTGGAAAATTTGTGAAGAAATGGTGCGATTGCGTTGGAATAATTTTAGACTATTTCAGATACATACACCAGTGAGTAAGAACAGTATAGAAAAAACAATGCAAAGTTTCATAGAATTCCTAGAGAAGTTTATGAATACCGAAGCTGATCGCAAACTAAAATTTACAAGGCAAGTCACTTCCTCATTAACAACCTCAACCTCACAGTGATACGGGAACAAAAAATGAGGAATAGTGGAATATTTTTATAATTTCATGTCATGTGAAAAAAGAACCCCCATAACCTGGTATATAAAGGGTACTAAAAATGCAACCGTGCCCATGCTATGCTCGCTGTAAAGACAATGATACAAGGAAATCTCGAACAAAACGCAAATACAAAATGAACCCCAATCTACAAGAAGCCGAGAACAGCAAGGAAGGTGCCAGCAACAAAACCCAGAGCAGGAGCTGTGGAGTACCCTGCGATGTTGGTTGCTATTGCAGATGTACTGGCTGTTGTCTTGCTGGTTGATGTTCCATTTGTAGTCGAGTTTGATAAAACAGATGTAGCTGCTGCCCTTGCGGAAGAAACGACACTCTTGACACCGGATGCTACTGCTGTGGCTTGCGATAATAGTCTGCTCGCGTCGGTGTTGGTGGCAATAACGCTTTTGGCACTGGAAACAAAACCAGAGGCCCGAGAAAGGATAGAGGAACCGGCGGCATTTGGGACTGTTCCCTCGGAAGCAATACTTCTAATTGCTGATGCACCTTCGCCTAGTTTCGAGGTAATAGCACCGGCACCACCACCGGCAAATGTGGAAGCTTCTGAAACTCTGCTTTTGATTGCCGATGCAATTGATGTTGCTTCGCCTACTTTTGATGTAACGGCTCCAGCTCCACCTCCAATGACTGAAGTTGCTTCCGATAACTTTGAGCTAGCTCCGGGTCCTAATAGTGATCCGATTGTCTCAATTGCTCCAGAGCCACCAGAAACAGCAGACCCAACAGCACCGGCGCCATCCCCGACTCTTGAAGCGATGTTGCCAAAGCTTGGAAGTTGTGGCTCTCGTTTTTCAACTGGTGCTTGGTTGCTTGCGATGGCGGAACCGGCGAGGGTGAGAAGGCAGAGCGGTGTGATTTGCATTTTGAGGGTTGATAAGGAGGAAGTCGGATGGAAAAGTGATATTTCTGAAGGCGAAAAGTTTGAGATATTGCTTGGATGAGGTGGAGAGTGATGAAGAGAAGAGATATGAAAGATATGTTATTGAAGCCAAGGGAATTGACTTACTTTATATTCGTATACTCACCACCATCTGAGGTGGGTCCGAAAGCCACTCAGAGGACTTCACCTTGAATGATCTACGATTTTGAAAAAACCTTCGAGGCTTACGGAGAGAAAAAGCAAGAATACGGAGTAATGCTCGCCGCGTGTCACCCAGGCGCGGTGCAAATCGGTCCACAGCCACAGTAATTGAGGCCTTGAACCCACTTGGAAGCACATGGCATTTTGGCATCTTCGTTCATAGTTCATGCACCGAGGGGAAAGAGACGAACACCGTAGATTACCCAGAACGCTTTTGGACCTGTGGAGCTTCTGGAAGGCGTGGAAGAGTGGCGCAACCGGATGGCAAACGATTGAAGCATGGTTGGAAACGTCACCTCCTGACCCCAGGTATGGGTTTCTGAAACCCAGCGCCGCGGCCGAACTATTTCACCCAGACTTGATAGGCAATTCCGCGAAATATATTCCTTTTTTAGAACAAAACTTAAGGCTAGCCCTATGAAATACTCAATCATTGTCGATTTTCTCCTTACAAAGTATCACTTCCACAAGCCGACAAAAAGGTGCACCCAAAAGCGGGCACTGATCCACTTGTTTACAAAAGCAGGACTTTAAGCGAGGGAGCGGGGAAGCAAAAAAACTACCCCACCACCCGGTGGACACTTCAAGTCGTGCCCACCAAAAACTACTTCGTATTGGGGTCAAAACATGTCAACAAAGTACGAGAAAAAGGTTAATCAATTTGAAAGGGCTCAACCAAGAAGTTATGAGATAGCTGTAGTTGTGAATATGTCCTTCATGCATGGTCCTCAAATTTCATAGCCCAAAATAGCTTTTTTTTCTCTCTTTTTCTTGAGAACGCATAACTTGTAGGATTTCTTCCCATATATATCTATACTATCGGATTTACTCAACCCTAGCTTAAAGCCATTCAACCAAGCCATTTCATGTTGGGGATGTTGAAATGCGACCCCCATTTACAACTTCCCAAAATATCAAGCAAAGAAGCACTAAATCTGGCCAGATGACGGAGTGGTTAACGCGACAGTAGAGAGTGACTTATCTTTTGATCGCAAGTTTTATTAGTTGGATACCAGATTCTACTTGGGGTGTTTGCGGCCGCTTTAAATTGAACATGGTTTTTTCCAATTACGCGAGACGAGGACTACGCGCGCGCCACAGGCAATAACCCAAAACCATATTTCGGCTCTTGCTTACAGGAGTGCTTTCTCAATGTTGAGTATGCAGGTTTGATTTGCCTTGCTTGGTTGTCCGCCCTCCAAAGAGAAGTTCTGTTCCCAAGGTCCTTTCGAATGAAAGATTCTTTTTTTCGACTGCTGCTAGAATCTGTATTTTTCTACCTAGAACCTACGATGTTTTTTCCTGACGAAGGACTTTCTGTATTATTGGCAAAGGAAAAGTCAGACTCATAAAATGTTGTCGAAGTTGTTACCGGAGACTCTGAAGCAACTAAACGAGGGAAACAAGAGATACGGAGTAAGATTGCAGAGTAGGTATTTCTTCAGCACCATTTGAAATATGGTGGATTAATGTATAATTACCTAGGTTCAAAACAAACCACAGCAACATGGATCTCGATCTGGGAGATTACAATACCATTCGCCATTTCATTTACACTGTGGCTAAAAATGGTTGTGGTGTGTTGTCTGAAAAACCATCGATATCAACTCTCTGTTACTATTGTTGTCAATAGTATTATTGTTGACACTGTTTGCACGTGCGTCAACCTTAGCACAACCCCCGCTCGCTAAGCGAATTTTGTATTCCTTTTCGCTCAACTCCCACGACTTCATTTCTGTCCTCAAAATTATAATAACTTGTATTTAAAGATATGCCGCACGTGCTAACAGTGTGATTTAGGGGTCAAACAATATACTATTGACATCACTGTCACGAATCACGTGTTAAGCACGTAGGAAGTAAAGTCCAGGCGGCGCCCTAACAGGACAAGCACATCGCGAACCCTTATAGCAAATAGG
>LLCD01000182.1:0-24946 GCA_001414355.1 Hymenoscyphus salicellus
GACCTAGCTAGACTACCTACACAAATCAATCAATTCTCTATGACCTTCAGTACTCACTATCCTCTCAACTCAATAAATACGTTCAAGTAACCCATCACCATTCTCCCAAGAAATGGAAAAGCTTGGGAGCGCAACTAGTCATAAGTAGGATGGCGATGCCACTCGTTTCAACTGATCCTTATTCTCAACTGGATATCATCAGTTGAAAGGAGTCACTTTATTGACACGAGAGACAGAAGTGCAGTGATGGGGGCTGAGTTTGTTATTTAGTGAAGTAGATGGATTGAAATTTTGTGGAGAGGTATTACCTGTTTACGCTAGTCGACAGTCAAATATTGTGTTAACTTTTTGGCGACGCGTAACAAAGTCAAGGGTATTATTATAGTAGAAATGACATCGAAGACGAGGATAGTAGATGAATTTGTTGAGGCTCCGAGTGAATGATCTGAAAGCTAGGGGCTTAAAATTTCTAGCGTCTAATCCAGAATGATGAGTGAATAAGTACTGACGGTTGATTTTCCTTTTGCCTTGCACAGCAAAGTTTTCTTTGCACTGCTCAAATATATATCTTCTTGAAAGTATTAAACTCCGGGGTTCGACAATTATTTCGCCTTAGTCTTGGTTTCTTACATAAAGGAACAATCCTCCAAATACTGCTGGAGATAAAGTATAACCTTACATCAACTAGAAAGAGTCAACTTAATTCGTCAATCAACATACCTCAAGAAATATAAAACCTCAACTACAAATCTCACAAATCCCAAGCCTCATCCACCACAGCCATCCCAAACAGGAAGGTGATACTTAGTAAAAACAAAATAAAGATCGGTACCTGTCGATACATCCTCTACAACCAATCAAAACCAAGAAATTCGAAGCCAAAAAAGCGCCTCCTTCCCAACTGATTGGCCAAGTGATATTACCCCACCAATACCCCTGTTGACCTGCCCCCCATTTTCGACAACCCCACCACAGCTAAATTATAAAGATCACGCTGACGCCTGGAGGGCACTTGCAACTTTGTCGGGAAGTCAGAAATCAAAAAGAAGAACGCAGAAAACAATTAGAACCCGGAACGGAATCTAGTAGCCAGATCACAAACCAGAGGCAGAACACCTGAGCGACAGGAGCTTGAACATCAGACTAAACAAACAACCCCCGAAACGAACCAAGATTCAGAAGAGAGAATTCTCTGCAAGGCCTCAGAAGAAGGAAAGAAGAATTGTAGTACCATCCAGCACCAGAAGAAAGAGACGACCGTCTGACCACAAGTCGCAACTGCCATCCCAGCACTCGAAATCACCAAGTAGTCTCGAGGCAACGAGTACTTAGCCTCCCGCTCTTGTTCCTCTCGAGGTCTCCTCTTCATTCTCTCAGCAACTTCATTCAGACCGCTTCTATCACCCTCTCACAACAACACCACAACCCGCACTAGCCTTCGACTTTCAAGGCGAGGAGAGCAATCAACAACCCTCAATATTTACCCAACCTTCCACAGAAGTTCCCAAAAAATGGGCGAAGAAACTCGCTCCCTCCTCCCAAATGCTCCCTCCGCAGGACCCTTATCACCCAAGCAGGTTCTCACACCCACATTCAAAATCTACCTGGCAGGTCCCGACGTCTTCGTCCCCGAACCCATCGATCGAGGCATCTTCCTAAAGAGCAAATGCGCAAAGTACAATCTCATCGGCCTCTTCCCCCTAGACAACGCCCTAGGAAACGATCCCAACACCAACGCACCCTACGTCCCCCGCAGCAACGCATTCGCAACCGCAATCCGCACCGCAAACATGGAATTAATAAAATCCTGCGATGGCATCCTCGCAAACATGACACCCTTCCGCGGCGCCTCAATGGATGTCGGCACCGCGTATGAGATGGGCGTTGGTGAGGCCCTGGGCAAGGTGGTGGTGGGATATACAATGGATGGGGGAGAGCCATATGTGGATAAGATTCGTCGGTGGGCTGCGCCGCTGGGAGGTGTTCAGGAGGATGGGGGACATCTGAAGGATATGCATGGGATGACTGTGGAGGACTTTTTGACTGAGGATGGGCAGAGGGGTTTGGTTGATAATTTGATGATGACTTGTGGTGGGATTGAGAGGTTATGTGTGAGTGAGGAGGATGGTATTAAGGCTTTGGCTGAAATTTTGAGGGAGAAGCACGAGAAGAAGGTTGAGAAGTGAAGAGGGCGAAGAAACGGGGGGTAGTGTTTGGGCAGGATGTAATTATGGGCTTCGGGAATGGTATCGATAATGCCAAAACTAGACTTCAGAGAGCGACTCGATGGGTGGGCAAACAAGCATTGTGTATTTCGGAATGGTATCGATAATGAATTGAGACAAATAAGATTACTCCATGAATCGTTCTCGTGTTGACAACTCGAGGGTACTAATTCTTTTTCCTGTATCACCGTAGCACCTGAGAACCAAGCGTTGTACAGATCAGATGTCCTTCTCGACAGAATTCGCCAGATCCCGTATCGGCTATATACTTATTGAACAGCGGGCAGCCATACAATTTGCTATCTACCATCCATATGACAAGAACCAAGTGGTACTGTGATACCAACAGGACCGTTTAAGTACTTCCTGTTCATGGATCTGCATACATGATCTGGTGGAACTGTGATATGGAAGAATGCGTTGCGCGCTAGAAATGGGCACTTGCTCCCCAACTGAAATTGCTGTGAACCCAGTAAATCGGTCAGTAGGGTGTCTTGCGTCGCGAGAAGGTTATTTGATACGACATGTCCCTCATATTCTGGACCTTCTTGACAATCTTTCTTGAACTCGGCCTCTACCTCCTCGACTATATCATTTCCACAATGTCTCCCAGGTTGCGACTCAAAAGATTCTTCCGAAGGAAGTCTTACGAACCTCTGCACGATGATGAAATAGAATTGAGAAGCACTCGCTCTTCATTGGAATCCTCCCAGGAAACTTCACTGCCTGGAAGACCATCAACTCCGCAACCAAAGCGCCGTTCCAGTAGTGAAAGTATCAGGGAATGGCTGGAGATCCTTGAACCGCACTTGCGACTTGTGAACTCTTGGTATGTATACCGATCCACAAACAATTTTATGGATGTTGACCAGGTATAAGGAGAGTGATGAATGCATTCGGAATCTAGAGGGCTGTTAACCCAGAATGCCTTCAACTCTTTCAATCGTCTCATCCCGTCATGTTTCTGGCATCAATCCTCGTTCTCGAATCGTAGGCTCGATCGGCCGAAGGTCACCTTGAAGCATTCCGAGTGGCTGCGCTGAAAGAAGAAATATTACCAAACGGATACTGGAATGCCATTTCCACTTGGAAGACAGTCGTCTCGACGAACCAGTCAAGAACGGACGTATGACGTTGTATGTTTTGTCCTTGACCCAATTGCCTTCTATCTCGAAATGCCTTGCGCTTTCAGGGTTCGCATATTGCCCACCGTACGGTGGTCGCAGTCCGAATTTGTTTTAGCATCATCTAACAATTATTTTACAGGTAGAGTTTTTTCATGATAGGGATTGTGATACCCGAATCAATCGAAGCCTGCAACCCGATTGCTAGAGAAGAGATTTCGATGGAAAGGATCGCGATGACGAACTGTGCCGCTCGAACCGGTTCGGTAGATGGAGTTCGAAGCTGGATCCTGTTCCTATATGTATATTGATCGAGAAGTCAGCTTCCTGACGATGCCATGTTGAAATATGATACAAGTAGAGGGCGTGAAGGTGGTGAAGGGAGGGGGATGAAGTCATCGCGACTTGTTTCGTATGTATGTATTGGCGTCTTAAAATGAGGGTTTGGGTCGGGCGCTGTCAGTTCAGACGGCATAAAAGTATTTGCTGAAGAGAATTGATGAAATTAGTGATTGCGGTGATTGCGACCGCGACGAGCATGAACTGAGAGTTGAAGTTGTGTTGGACTAGAACCACCCCTCTTATGTGGCATGTGGCTGTATCACCAAGCCCAAGCATTTTTACCCCCCTAACCATTGTTCCATCTATCTTGGGCAATTCAAGGTAATTGCCCTAGATGATTGAGATAATTTAAACCATTAACCTAGATAGTTGGGGGCAATCAACTTTAATTATCCTTCGGAGTTAGAACAACGAGCTAGGGAGGCAGGTACGAACCTCTATTTACTGCCACTTTTTCTGTCCACCGGGAGCCCGCCAGATTTCTCACAACACCATTGACATGTCAACCTCTTTTATTTGTTCATAATCATTTGCGCAGTCCCCCAGGACGCGTAATCGTCATTAAATTACATTATTACCCTCTTGTTCACCTCACTTCTTCGCCAACTCAACCAGCTTTGGGAAAATAGGGGTACCAAAGCCCGTAACAGGATCCCAACCCTTCTTAGCAGCAAACCCATCAACCTGGCATCCAACAGCACTTCCACCAATAATATCAGTAAAGCCCTTGTATCCTTTGGAATACAACCATGGGTTCAAGAATCCAAGCGGAGCCTTGCCACACTCGAGGAGCGCATCGTTGACGAGAGAGATGATACCAGATACGAGAGGAGTCGAGGCGGAGGTGCCACTAATGACACCCTCGGTGCCATTCCAGACGTATGCAAAGTATTGGCCTTGCCCGGCGATGTCGGGGTATGCGCGCCCTTTAGAGTTGTAGAGGCCGTTGTAGGTTCCGTTGAGTTCTTTGACATATTGGCTTACAACCTTCTCTTGATAGGCGGGACGAGAGAAGTACTCGCTGAATCCACCTCCCGACGAGTAAACCTCGCGGAAAGTACCATCCGGTCTGGTGTTTCCGGCACGGTATGCGACGACTTCAGGCTCGAACTCGTGGGTTGCTCCAACTGTAGTCACATAAGGACAAGAAGCCGGGAATGAAGGAAGGAACTTGTGAGTGTTCAGACCGTCGTTACTGAAGCAAGTGGCATTAAGTCCTACTCCGCGATCTCCGGATGCGAACAGAACTGATACACCACGAGCACCAAGTTGAGCAAATTGCTTGCACACTCGCTCGGCATACGCTTGTGGGACGGTTTGCTCATCATCTCCGTAGGAGGTACTGATGACTTGTGGGATGGAGGTTTGGTTGAGGATGTAGTTCAACCACACGAGATATGGCTCGTTGGTGTTGGTGGGAGTGTTGATATCTGGGTTGAATGGGGGGCTTCCCCCGGTCGAGTATGAGACGACAGGAGTTGGGTTGGAGATACCCATGATTGCTTGCACATCGAGATTGGCTTCTGCGGATGTACCATCCTCGGCTTGAGTGGCGTTGAGAGGACCATCTTGAACTGGGCCATTATCGATTGACAACTGGGGGAATGTGTACGCGGCCCCAACGGCTTCAGGACGGTATTTGGCAAGAAACTTCTCAGTATCTGGTCGAATTGGAATCTCGCCAAGATAGTTACAGAATCCGATGCTGTTCTTGTCCGTTGCCTTGGGCGTGTAGCCCTTGGTTGAATACAATGTCTCAAAGCACTGTGGTGTGACAGAATCAACACTACAGACCTTGGCAATGGTCGAATTGGTTGGAGGAGTATAATCCGGTGGAGTATATGGTGCCAATTTGAGGAACTCAGTCCCTTGACCTGATAATCTCATGAAAGATGTGGTAGGTTGAATAGCATCGATATGCTCATGGAGATGTTGAGGGAGGGACCACTTTGGAGTTCGTACGATTCTATCTCCGTCTTCGTGCTCGTACACCTTATACTTAGTATCCAACAACGATTCTACCAGCTCAATTGGAAGAGTAACAGAAATCCAATCTTTCGCAGAGCTGTACGAAAGATCATTAACTCCATTGTCACTCAACCACTCGTGGACCTTATCCAAAGACTCGTCACTTGGTTTAACAAGGTCATTGACGTGATCGGCGCTCAAATGTTGTCCATATCGCTCATGATCCGGGTCCGAAACTAATCAATCACTTCCAATTAGCCGTTGTCCTACATACAGGCGGGGAATTGGAATTCCGAACGAAGCAACCAGGTAGGAACCCAATGACTAAGTAAGTGATTTCACATACCTTCATACAACTGTCTATCCAACTCTTCAAAGCTACCCTGCTTAATACCAATATTCAAATTGATCACATAAGACTTAGGAGCCTCATCGACCTCCTTCCACGCTCTCGGGACGTAGTGCGTCTCCTTGACTGCGTAGGCGGTACGTGATTGAATTGGCGTCGAGACTGCTACTTGTAAAGTAGCAGCGAGGGAGAAGATTAATCTGAAGCCGACCATGATTACAAGTTTCCTTTGTAAACTTGATGGGGGGAGGAATTGGGAGAATTGACGGCCAAGGGGAAACAAGCTGGGTGCCAATTGATCAAGCAAGACTTGGATGGGGGGAACCAAGACTTCCTGCTATCGCGGGGAGGTTATTGCCCTTTATATGACCAGACTACGACTGGGGAATTAGGTTAGATTGCCATTGATTGCGAATTCACCCTGGTAGTGTAGTGCTTCTATAAGGCGGGGCTATACTTTTCTGCTGTGCAAGGTAGGCGAGGAAAGTGCAAGCTTCCTCGGCGACAATGAACAAGCATTCCGCGTGGTACCTTTTTTTCTTCCGTCCTATCAGCACTTTGGATGATATGGCAGAGGGGACTTGGCGATCACGACTGGAAGGTGTAATCAACAGACGGAAGTGAACATCTTGTGTGCTCCTTGAACTTGGGATGATTGCTCAAATTAAAAAAGTTAGTTCGTCATGGATGTGGAGTAGAGATAACGGTTTGCGGGACGGAGGGAGCCAGAGGGAACTTCTGGAAATGGAGATCGTCCTGGATTCGTGATGCTAGGGAGGGGTTCGCATATCTTTCTTTGCATATTTCCCGGGAATTGTGAAGGGTGTACCGGGTTATGCATGGCTATGCAAGGGGTCGGGAGGTGAAGCGGGGCTGGAGTGGGTTGTGATTGGATTGGAGGGGTACTTGCCTCGGCGGTCTTGGCTGAATTGGGAAGGAGCGTTGTGATAGTGGGAGGATAGGGATGGGGTTGCTGGCCCGCGGTTGGGAATTTTGAAGATGGATTGGAGAGGGATTGGATGAGGGCATTAATGAGGTGCTTTAAATTAGATTTTATTCATGAGCAGAGTTCTTTAGGTTTCTTAGAGAAGAGGATTGAAGATTGTTCTTTTCTTCTTTTTGGTGGGTTGGTAAATGATAGAGGACTAATATTTTTTAATCAAGGGAGTGGTTGCCTCTTAGCTGTTCTCGTGGGAACCTGCTACTTTCTCATTCATTTTAATAGTTTCGGTTTTCTGGATTCAGGATATGGCAAGTGAACGAGGAGAGATGGAGAGGTACGTTGAATGGTTTGAAACCTTGGATGGTAATATATCCCTTTTCCGGGGTCTTTTGAGAGAGGAGAATGGGTCTTTTGATGTTTATTTCAAGTTCCCAAGGGGATGATCGTTGAGTAAATATGCTCATGTGTAGGTCGTTGTCTGCTTTACTTGTAACTTTCCTTGTTTACTTGGACTTGAAATTTCCAACTGTTGGTCCATTGTGAATAATAGGCTTAGACCATATTACTTTTATTTTGCGCTGAACTTGTACTTGATCTGATGTTGTGAAGCTTTTGCTTGTTATTGATAACAGGAACAGCACTCAAGCAGAAATGATTGTGATTTAATGCAGCTTTCTTATTTGTTACGAAAGTATTTAATATCGCCTCCAATCTCCTTTTCCCTTTCCCAGACATCATAAACTTGCACTTTTCATTTCAGGCCTTAAAAAAAAAGATCCTATCACAGAAAATCAAAATCAACTCTTTTCCACCAATACAAAAAACAAACAAGAAAAACAAACACAATCAAGCAGGATTCGGGTAAACCCTAACCCAAACAGCACAGTAGTAATATTAGAAACACTCTCACGTCCCTATCCCTCTTGACAAGTTGGACAGCTACAATCCGAGTTGACTGCACTACCACGACATCATATTACTTAGGAGGTTAGAGATGGAATCCGTGCTTCAATCATTTCCTAGATAGCTTGATCGCAGCAGCTGGTGTCGTTTGCGCCGCGAGGATGAGAGTAGATTTATGATCATTGCTACTGCTATCTTCACAGATGATATACTGAGTAAACTAATGTGCGCTGGTTTCATGGTCGCTATTAGAATGAGCTTGAGGTCGTGTGTAAAGTTGACTGGAGAGGGGGGATGAGAAGATAGGAAGCATATTGAAGACATTGAGCGAGAGAGGTGGTAGTTATATACTAGTCATCAAACCCAATCATACTCCACCAGAATACCTTTCGTGCTAGTTATTCTCCTTTTACGTTGTGAAAGTCATTTGATGCATGCTAATCCCCAATCTTCCACTCTTACGGATATGTTACTATGGTGAACAATTTCTTCTGCTCGCTGCGAGCTCCGTATTGCTCACTCTTATTGATTTTAATTGATATTATGAAATTTATGGGTCGTGGTTGTAACATTGGGCGTCGTCTTGGAATCTAGGCCCGGTCGGTGTCGGAAGAAGTGGTGTCAGTTGGTTATGCAAATTGTCATCTTGCTGACACCAGTTTTCAGATTCAATCTGTGAAGTGACTGTATTCTTCACCTTGATACTGTGTAGCACATATTAGATAAGTTGCCAGTGGAAGGGGTTGAAAAGTGACCAAAGGCTTTCTTCTGAAGAACTCAGCGAGGGACCCGAAAGGGTTCCTGGGTGTAATTAAAACATGGAATATGATTCTATGATGACGCTATCAAATGGTTTGCCTTGAAACTCAGCTTTTCAAAACATTATTCTACCAAACGACATTTCGTTCTCTTGAAGTCTCACTAATTGCCAATCAATTATAAGTCTGCGTGTACTATGATCTCCCCTCAAGAATGTGGTCTCGGTATGTCTGAATTAAAATCCCTTACCGACGACGTTCAATTTGCATTAATTCAACTTGGCGTCAGCATACAAGTGAGAGGAGAGACTTTAGAAGCAGTTAATTGTTATCCCTCCCAAGGTAATAGTAGAGTCCGGGATTGTCATCCGACACATTCGCCGATGCTTTTCCGACATAGATGATTAATTGAGACTTCTAGATTGCATTGCTCGTAAAAGATGACTGCTTTAGTTTTTGAAATATGGAAGAGAAAAAAAACTTTTGTAAATTAAAAGCATTAGTAAATTGGCATCCAGTTGGGAAACTTTGACTAGCTTACCATGAAACAGAACCATCCCGCTGCACCAAACACATAGGAGTTTTTGTGATACAATGAAAACTCTAACTTCGAATTTCAATCTAACATTCTCTGTAAACGACCGAATGATGCATGATAATATAAAATCCTTCCGGCAGTCAACAGTCCCTCATACACACACCGAGAAATATGCAGGAAACAGCCTCATGCACTTGCTCAAATGACTTCTCTGATGACAACTGTGGTAATTTTAAGCGCATTTAGTCCATAACTCTCACGGTACCGAGTCTGTATGTGATACATGAGTTTTTTTTACCTACTTTGATTGAAGGTCCACGCAGAACTGAGTCTTATAAATGGTCTGCTTAGAGAAAGCTGTTAATTGTTGGACCTTAAAAGCTTGTTTCTTGTCTCGGACTGTGGGTTGCGATGGACAGCAAAATCACTAATAATCGTACTTGCCTATTCTGCTACTATTCTAAAAGGTTAGAACAACGGGTTAGATAGGGAAGGTACGAACCTGTTTACTGTCGCTTTTTCGATTCAGATTTAGTCGCCGAAATTTAGCGAGGATCAAAGCCAAGATTTAGAGGAGGGAGTAAGCTGGCAGTTGTGAGAACGTGTACGAAGTGAGACGTTCCAATTTTTTCAAGGGAAGAGAGTTCAAAAGTATCGATGTCAATAAAAGGGTTCTCAAGTAAGAAAAAATGTGAAGGTGGAAAATCTTCAATTCTCATCTATATGAAGCATCTTCAAGCTTACAACTCAAACATTCCCATCTACCAGATTTCGAACCCCGCAGATAGCACAGAAAACAAAGAAAATCGGATATCAAATCAGACAAGACACGATCAAACCCCGAGCCTGCTCTAACTGTGTTTCCAAGGTCCTTGCGTCCAATTCCCAAAGAAACACATATCCAGAAAGGTAATTTTTCCGCCAGCGCAGACAAATCCAAAGTTCTCCCCCGGAGATATTCAAACCGGAGATTCAATCATCCGTTTCAATGCTCTGTTGTATTGTTAGAAGATGTTTTGGAGAAGTGATGAGTGAGGAAGCTTACACTAGAGCTAGGAAATTTACAAGGTAACACTGCAAGCCTTGGCGCAAAGAGTACCGGCGAGACCAGCGGAAGCGAGAGTCTGGAATTGTCTGTTAGTTGTGTTTGTAAATAATGGAGGAATTGAATGCTTACGCAGGCAGTCTGGCAAGCCTTGATGCAGATGTCTCCAGCAGTGGTACCGGCCTTGAGTCCAAAGCAAGCACGCTTGTCGAGGGATCGTGCCTCATTGGCAGCCGCCTCAGCAATGGCAATGTTGTTGGCCTCCTCAATTGCCTTTGCCTTGATTGTATGTTAGTGTGAGGATTTAGTTGTAATTAAGAATGGGATTTTACCATAGGTGCGAAGTCGAAACCAGTATCAGCTGCAGCAGTAGCAATTGGGTTTGCGACAGAGACTGTGGAAGAAGGAGCAGTGGCTGGGACTGCAACAGCTGAGACAGCGACGAAGAAAAGAGCGACGGTGGCGATGAATTGCATGTTGACGGTCGTTGTTGCTGGATTTGGTTGAAGGAGAAAAATGGATTGGAAAGGTAAGAAAGTGAAGTGAAAGTTAAGCTGAAGAATGAATAGAAAAGAAGTGAAGAATGTTGAAGATGCTGAATGATGATGAGGATGTTGTTAACGAAGGGTGAAGAGACTACCTTTATACAGTGTTGACTTAGGTTGAAGTGCTCAATAGTCCAGAGCTGTCGTCCGATTTCCTGGGCATTCTCATAATCCACAAAGTTAAGAAAGTGGGTTCGGAATGGTGCGGTTTCACAACTTTCTAGAAATATACCTAAGATCACGGGAACGCCTATAGATCCCTCCTTGACACAGCCCTCCTCTTTGCCCCAAGCTCCCTCAAAATATCATGGGGTTAAAAGGAGAAAGTTTACTTCAAACTTGACACTTCAAACTCGGAAGTTGAAAGAACTCAAACAAAGGATCAATTGACTTTCAAGCTTCAACCTTTTGGCCGTGTTCCAATGGACCGCTGCCTCTTGAGAAGATACACTGAGAACTCTGTAACTTTGCGGAGTATTTTTTTGAGGAAAGTCTTTTGACTCAAATTGGATATTACAACCTAGACTCATCACCCGGTACCGTATACGTTGGATTTAGCCGACTCCAATAGAATTGTACTTCTAGCGAACTAAACCGTCAATTCAACCGCGATGTACATTCGTCTCCAACATTTACAACGGGAGCCGAGAGGGGTTTCTAGAAGCACATACCGGCTATTAGACTTTCGGGATCCGGATCTGCTTCTTGGCTATGAATAAATCTGGTATTCTCCATAAAATTCCCCATAGTATCCTTGTCGGAAGGAGCTTGCAGGCACACACAGACGTGTTGGTCAACTATCGCCGCTAGAACTCTCGCGCATACAATATACCCCCACCGGGATATTCATGCTGAGCTAAGCTTTCCGTAACAGACGCCCGTGGCGCTGTCAGTGTCAAAGTCGTTGAACCTTATTTCTGGCCAAGCTTTAGCGGCCCGCACCGTGCTTGCATCTTCTTATTTTATTGGAAGTTTCTAAGTAAATGAATGATCGTCTTCAACTTACGCAATTCAAACCGCCTTAATCTCACTTAATTTGATCGCAATTCTTCTTAGTTGAAAGCAAGAAATTAATTGAGGACTTGCTATTCCTATATTCTTAAGGATAACGTTGTCGAATCAAGCTCGGGTCCATGCTTGTCAGTTCGGAGCAGCCGTATCTTCTCGATATTGAGGGGGGGGCTAAGTGTCCAAGACGTGGGGAAGCTGGTAACTGCGTTTTTCCATGTGGGTCTGTTCAAGATATCATCGGCTTTATTGCCTTTTCGAGCTCATGCAAAGGATAAAAATACGAGACCTCCCCCCTTTGAGAAGTTATGATCCGCTTTTATCAACTGCCAGAGCCTCTTCTTGGCCCGTGCACCTCAGCCTCAGCCTTGAAATTCATGCATCAAAGGCTTCGTCCATTCTATTTTCCTCATTCCGAGAATGTACCAACCGAGCCGCAACCCCGCAAGTTAGCTTGCAATTGGTGGGCTGTTTCAGTTTAAAAGATCATGGGAAACATTGGGCAAGTTATCAGTGAGAACAACGCTTTGAGGAATGGGCATACCCTGAAGTCATGTTTTTAGAGCTCTTTCAAATCCCAGTGCAATTGAGTAAATGTTTGAGTCAGACAGTCAATTGAAACATTGCACTAATCGCTTCTGAGTGATGTTAAGACAGGGTCTCCTGATTGGTTTTCCTGGCTGGTTATTTATGTATTTTTGTGCGAAGTGAAGATCTTGGGGATTTGCACACTGCCACGTTCCATGAGGGAGGTGATTTTACTCGATTCGGGTGTTGGCATCAGTAGTAATTTAAATAAAAACGAAGTAAATAGCTTGCTTGTGGACATTAATATTCTCCTGTATGTTGTCAGTGACCTCGAGCCGCATCGCGAAATCCTGGACTGGTGTATTGGGTGATTAGAGTAGCCTTTTCTCGCTTGTAGCTACCTTGTTAGGTCGTGTATTGAGATCTCGGAGATTCGGGGGCAAAATGCTGTTGACTGCCACAAAAAGTCTGTGGCATGTAATCCACTTTCTGACTTCCCTACCTTCCCGGGGTAACATCAACCTGCAATAGGTTTCAGTCAACTTCAGTTGAACCTTATCCTTTTATTCCATGAGCTTCGGGCGAACTGGATTTACTCCATTCACAGTTTCAGCACCAGAACGTGGTCTGATAACCGGGGTTTGATGGAAAGCTTGGGGTTCCAATCCTTCCTCGTGTGAGTTCCTCGCTGAATCTTCAGACGAAATCTAGAATTTATTGGTAACTGCTGTCGGCGTGTGACTATTGAAAGTCTGATCATCCCAAAATAGGGTGTTGAAACCGCGATATGGAGACAACACTACGGAAAGTCGGTACCGTGCCCTAGGTGGGAATGGAGGAACGGAGAATCCGAATATCTGGCAAAGACAGCCCTTTCTATACAATTGAGATATCTATATATACAGTTCTTTATTCCTCCATTTTCAAATCATCCTCATCATCTTCATCATTCAGTTTCTTCTTCCAGTTTCTTCATTCACTTCGATTCTTCTTTCTCTTCTTCTTTCACTTTTTCAACTTTCACACTACTACCAAACCACTTTCCCACTTCATCCAAACAAATCAGTCAATATGCAATTCATCACCATCATCACTGTCCTCTTCGCCACTGCAGCTGCAGCTGCTCCTTCCGCTCTCTCTGCTCGTGATATCGCCGAGGCAAAAGCTATCGGCGTTGCTGTTGCAGAGCGATCCATTGGTTCTACCATCTGTAAAGGAGCTGTAAGTCATTCATTGTAATTATACTACCGAGCGCTTGCTAACTTCTTTATAGTGCGCCGTCGCTTGCAACTCTACTGTTCTCGCTCTTGCTCAAACCAAGTGCCTCGAGATTTGCGTAAGACTTTCCGTTTTACTCTTCTACTTCATAAATTCCATTCTGACAGCTTGTTTCACAGAACGGCAAATGCTAGATGCTTTCCGGAACCACTCAATCACTGGCATGGTTTAAGTATTCATTCGCCGAGGGGACGCCTAAGGAGTTTGAGATCTACACCATAGGATTGGGCAACTTTGACAGATGATTTTTATTTCTTAGTGACTTGTTTTGTTTGAGGTTTCTGCTGGCCAACAGGAAGTGGTTTTACCAACTTGATGTTCGGTTTAGAAGTACGGTTTAGTTTTATCTAGAAGAATCTTAGAAATGGAGCACTGGCTGTTTAGCTGAAAATTCTTTCCGTTTCATAATATGCTTGTGAACTCCGAATGCATAGCCCTGGCTTTTAAAAACTTCTCAGATGGGTTTCAACTACTCTTCCATCGTCTACGACAAGATAATCGACGCCTACAGTAACAACTGCCGATGCCACATCGATAAAACTCATCTCATCCGCCTTGACCTTCTCCATATACTCAGTATCCAAGAACGCATTCTCAAAATCTTCATATCTTCGCACCCAGAAGTCTGCTGTCCCATCATAACTCATAGCAGGTTTCCCAGAAGCAGCACCAGCATTTTTTGCCAAAGCTTTAAGCTCACTTGTGGTGTGGTACTGTAATAATATCAGTAATACAGTCTCAGACCTAGTAGTAAGCGGGATCGTGCCATGAAACTCACCTGAACATATTTCAATACCCCACTACGAATCAACCATTCTCGGACCATGGGTGCATGTACTTTTGCCCAATATCTGTGAAACTCTTCCTCCGTAATTCCTTCTTTGCGGTTTATGGAAATTGAAACTCTGATTAATGGCTCCGTATTCATTGTCATCCTGGTTCTCACATCCAAAGTAACTGCCGTGACATGTGGAGTGGGAGGGAAGAAGAGATTGAGGGAGAGTACTTTCCAAGTATAGTTCGTGAGTATTCAATATTGGGAGGGTTCTGGAATTTGAGAAGTTCTTGAAGTGGATTCATCTGTACCTTGGTTGTCGTCGGTAGCGGCATCCGGAAAAGTTTAACCTAGTTATGGCGGTACGAGCAGTAACGAGTGGGGAACACGTGGTTCGGCCTACGGGGCAAACGAAATACATTTCTAGGGCATGTTTGATGCGAGTATGGCCGCGAATAGGGGGAACCATTACAAAGCCGTACTTGGAATGTGATTTCTTTTAGCGAGAGAAAGATGACATAAAACCAAAATGTATTCAACACAATTTAAACAGACGACCGCTTTTGTTAGATCCAGTATCCTCCCTTCCTGTTATACAGATTAAATGCGAGATGAATCCATCTTCGACTGCCAAAAAAAAAAAAAAAAAAAGGCAAAGAGTGGAACCCGTTTTACTACAATAATTTTCACACCTCCCTACAAAACAGATAGAACACCCCCCGCGACAATTAAAGATGCGACCCAACTCTTGAAGATATCATCTTTAACCGTGTTTCCAGCGGAAGGCTTGGTACTTGAAGCCGCAGCTGGAGCAGGCGAGGTCGCGTTAGCACCTGTTCTCCAGTCAGTAATTTCTCATACGTATATTACATTTTGAATATGTGTCTTACCAGCAATTATCGTAGAGTTCCCAGCTCCAGGCCGTCCAGGGCAGGGAGGTTGTTCGCTTGGTGAAACAGTGATACCGAGACTGAGCATCGAATTAATTTCAATGTAGTTGATTTTGGAACTAATTGAAGAATGGAACTTACGTTTTACACAATGCAACACCAGCAGCAGAAGCAGCTATTGAACAATTAGTTCTTATTATGATACTGGAGTTCTTGGGCGCGTAATAACTCACCTGCAAGCTCGTCGGGTTTGCATTTTTCGGCGTAGCAGCAGGCCTGGGATGCAATGGCTTCCTTATTGGTGCATACACAATTTGCGTCATTGCAACCGGCTGGTAGAAGGGAAAGACATGAAGTCTGTAAAGTTTTTTTTTAGCATAATTCATAACCTTTGGTGTTGGTGCGCTTACAGCACAAGCTGGTAGATTCTGGGCTGTCGCCGTGAAGGCTAGGCTGACAATAAAGAGAAAGATGGCGTGGAAAGTCTTCATCTTGGGTATTGATTGAAATGAGCGCTTGAGATTTGGAAACTATGCCGACGTGGAATCTGAATATGTATTGTGCAAAAAAAAAAAGGAGACAAATACAGGATAGAAAAGAAGAAGCCCCTGGGGAGTAGGAGGGAATATATATGTATGGCACACACTTCAGGTCCCCATCCTGATGACAAGTAATTGGTGCAACCCAAACTAAAACTATCGTATGCTGAAACCTTTTCGCGTACGTCTATTGGTTAATGTAGTCGAATCCTCCGCGCTTAGACTGGATGGATTGACTACTCGGCATGTATATCGTGTAGCACAGCTTGCGGCTCAGCAGCTGTTACACATTGCATAGTATAGTGTTTTTAAAGAGAGATTTTCGGGGGCCAATATTTTGCTTGCATGAAATGCTGTCGACATAGCATGTAGAAGGTTGCTTGGCTGAAATTCAGGGGGAAAAGGGTAATTCGATTGGCATGTGATTTATATGTAGATTCTTGAGCTTTTTGAAGCGAGGTGGTATCGTAGCACATCTACTAGTAGGTGATTGGGCGGAACAATTTTCATCAAATAACTCATTAAAGATTATGGCACCCACACGGCACCACGATTCCAGTATCTAAGAGATGCTGTGCAGAAGAACTCGTGGGGCGATTAAGCTGCAGCTTCAGGGAGACCTCTGGAAACTCGGCTGAACAGTCCCATTGGATTAAACATATCTTGCTGGGCCTGGCAATACCTTTCAATAATGAGCCCGCAGATCAGAAACTACGGACAAGAAGTTCCGATGGTTATTCATCGAGCTGGTGCGAATCGTACCTTACCGTTCCGTATAGGGGCGCCCAGACGAGCTGAGAAGAGACTCGCATGGTGCATGTCATCGCCCATTTTAGCCCCCAAAAACGCTACTCTAATATTCTCAGGTGTCTAGAAAGAGAAAAGTGATAAAGCTAAAAGTTTGGTGGTCAACTATAAATACAGACTACGATAGTTCTCGGCCTTGGTCACATGTTTCTCGAAACAAACATGCGAATGCAACTGCTTTTTCATCACACGATAGACAGAAAATGGTATTAGGGCAATAAATCCCTGTGTCAGCCATGCATCTTGTGGGGTGGTATCTCACTATATTAAAAACATGTGCTTATAAGGGGCGAAGCAGGTGGGGAGGAAGGGCTGACAGTTCATCAAATTTTCATTTAAGCAACCGATAGATATAAGATCACACATCCACCAATAACAGTTCTATGCTGCCATTTCAACGTCGAATGCAGCAATGATCGTCTTATAGTTGGTCGTTGAAGACAAAATTCCAAATTGGTGGGGATTTGGGAACATAGTCGGCGATTTTAATAAGTAAAAGTTGGCCAAAAAGAAGTTGAATTACAAGTGTTTGAACAAAGAATGATTTCTATGAGATTCCTGAGGAAAAAAACATGGGAGGGTGAAACTAGCAAGACCGCGAACTTGATTTTAGCAATTCTAGGCCAAGCCCCTAGATTCTTTTCTAGAATTACAGGTAATACAGTGAAACAGCCTCGTCAAGGAGTTGAACGGTCTTGAAACAAGATAATTCACAATATATAATACACTTGAGAGCGATACTAAGTACCTCTCCCCTAGAACAATAGAAGAAGTCACTGAGATCTCAAACACAGATATAGAAAAGCCATACACCTTACAGTGGCATATATGACTTGTCAATGGGTTTATAATAACTAGAAGTACCCAATTCGAAGTATCTTCTTCTCAAAATGAGTGTCCTTTCCACCCTCGCAACCAATTTTCGTGGCAGTTTGATTCTTAGGTTTTACCTGTCCAAAAGAATTCCTTGGCAGTAAATTAGCACCCAAAACAGCAAGGTTTCGTATTTAGAATTCAACTTACCAGGTAACCTGACTACGACCAGTTTCCAAATCACCACCTATCTGTTCATACAACGTCCTCGCCAAATCAATGTCATCAGGGCCACACCTCACGCAACTATTTGCAACAGCTGCATATGTCGTCTTTTCATTGAGGTGTATAGCAACAATAGTGCCGCAGTTGCCATCGTGCCATTTTGATAATGTAACGACAGGAACATTGCCCTAAGAATTTTAGGAAACAGTTTTCGGTTGAAGAAACAGAGTTACTCATATTAATAATCAAGTCTGGGTCACACACACCAAAACCTTCTGAGTCGAAGATGCGCATCTCTCCAGCAAAGGCTGAAGAGAGAGGAATATAGAGGGAAAGTGGAGCGATGACGGAGGTTGGGAATTGCATTTTGATGTGGTTTCTGGGGGTGTTTGGTGGGTTTTGTGAGAATAAGTGAAGACGAGACGAGACCCGACGAGATGATGTGAGAGAAGACTTACTACAAGCTAATTTGTATGACTTATATACTAAATACCCAGGAGATGACAGGACAACTTCAAACCCCAGCTAAGTTGGTTGGTTCCGTATTAATTTGCTATCGCAATCTTTTGAAGACATCTGGTATTTTGAAAACCAAAATCTGCCTTCTGCTCCCCTGAAAACAAAATTTTGGTACCCAATGGAAACAACGAGGTAAAAAATTTGCGTTGCTTTCACTTAGTCTCTCCGTTTTGATTGTTGCCGCTGCCTTGCATGACTGCCTCTGTTCAGTTTCCAAGTAAGTTTTTTACGGAAGTTGTGGGGAAACCGAGCCCTAATTTTCATATGAGAACAAACTATACTTTCCTAATTGATAAGATATAGGTAGAAACGTGCAGTCGTGAGGGAAATCCTTGAGGTACAAAGACCTAGGGCGTAGAATGATTGGGTTGCGCCAACGTCTTGCCGTACATGCAATCGTTTCAAGTACAACTTTTATCGTAAATTTATGCATGAAAAACTTGGAAGTGGTAAGATATACGTATAAAAAGTGTTTGCAGATTCTCAAAAGTGTTCAGAAACTGCATTTCTAAGTCCCGACCCAAAAAAGGACCCAAGAGGATTGAAAGAAAGCCTCGTGAGGCACGACAATGTTTCAAGTAACTACCATGCGTGCAGATAAACCTCGTCTGAAAGAATCCACTCGCCAAACTCCCCTCCCTAAGTTGACCTCGGTTTAAATTTACCTCTGTCTTAGATAAAGTCCCTGACCATAATTAATACACACCAATGACAGGACATTGAATTATATCATTTGACTGACCAAGAAACGTCAATGCGACCTTCTTCTACCTCACCACCCACTTCTAAGAACTTTGCCCGGGTTAAGATAATGGCACCCACTGCACAATCTGGACATCTATCTTCGACCAATGCAGTAACTGTCCGACCATTATGGTTTATACTGATAGTACGACCGCAGTTGCCATTAGAACGACTTGGTGATAGGGCAACTGTTGGGGAAGCGGGCTATGCAATTCAGCGATGGTGTTTAGAGAGAGAGAAAAACATAATACGCCTACAGTCAATACTGGGACCGCACGTACTAAGACCGTCTGGGTCGTAATATGATGCTCAGCCGTTTAATGCGGTCGACAACGGAATATAGAAGGCAAGTGAAGCGAGGATGTAGGCGGGAAGTTCCATTTTGTTTGCTTGGCGAGGAATG
Organism: Hymenoscyphus salicellus; assembly: GCA_001414355.1. Lineage (NCBI taxonomy): Eukaryota > Fungi > Ascomycota > Leotiomycetes > Helotiales > Helotiaceae > Hymenoscyphus > Hymenoscyphus salicellus. Next base: position 19,270 of record LLCD01000182.1, read on the forward strand.
GTCTGTTAGATGAATTGTGGACAGACTGCTTGTGGGAAGTCGGAGGTATTGAGATGAAGGTGGAATGAGTTGAGAATGGCTGGAGAGTTATTGAGAAGTCATATACTTCCGTGAATTAGCACAAAAGAAGAGAAATATGCCTAAGCATCAAAGAGAAGTGGCGGTGATATTTTTTGCGTCTCAGTTTGCAATCACTTGAAGGCATTCAGTGCTGCCTCTCGTACTCTCTTTCCCTTCGGGAAAACGTTCAGCTATTGGTGAGTTCAGAACATGAAGACCAGCCTCATTCCGCAAACTCTTGATATACTCTGTCACACCGCATGACTTCCTGTGCGAATCGCAGAGTAAGCTCATGCCCCAATGAGTCAATTCGCGGGGAAACGAAACCCCCTTTCCACATGAAAATGATGTATTCGATTTTCGTAAAAGGAAACTCTTGCGCAACTTCAAGAAGTCTATAAGGACTGTGACTTTCAATTTCCCCGTAACGATATTCTAAAAAGAGGCAGCTAAGTAAATTAATCGCTTCTATACTCAAACAAAGTCCCTAACATTGTATTAGAATATCAAGCCTCCAAATTTTGTACTCATTCAACTCACCAAGTAACACTAACGCGCCCAGCATTCAAATCACCACCCAATTCCACAAATTTCGACCTAGACAAATCGAGACCATCCGTTCCGCAACCAATACATGTATCCGCAACCGTTGCAGTGACCGATTTCCCATTGAAAGTCACACGAATGTTACGGCCGCAATTGCCATCGTGGCTTCTTGATACGGCAACGATTGGAGAATTGCCCTGTAAAGCTTTAGTGAATAATATTTGGAGTAAAGAATACTACTGACATTAATATCGGTGCCACACGAACCGAAACCATCCGGGTCGTAGAATGTAGCGTCTCCGGTAAAGGCAGATACAATTGGGAGGGAGATAGCAAGCGAGGCGAGGATATGTGTTGAGAACTGCATTGTGATAGAAGTGGGTTGCTAAAGTCTGTATTGCTGTGAGAACGAATGAACTTGAGATGAGAGAATAACTTACTTACTGAGAGAAATGGAGAGTTTATATACCCAAATTCAACGTTGCAAGGGAGTTAGGTGGAACCTTTCGACAGGTTAGAGTTACTTGTATTGGCTATTGTGATCATTTGAAGACATTCTGTGTTTTAAAAACCCACTCGCGCTCCTTTTCTTTCCTTGGATGTGATGAAAACATGGGTTAACAGACGATGAATTTGAAACCAGTGAGGCAACGACCACACCCTTTTCCCATGGACTTTCCCATCGTATATTCTCGTCGCATGACTGGCTCTGATAAATATTTAAGTAAGCTTATACCACAAGTTACGGGAAAGCTGAGCCCTCGACTCCATGCAACGACGACGGTTGAGGTATACGATATACGTAAACGAAGAGAAACTTGAGAGTGATCGGGTCGCATATCGAGACAAGAAGGAATTTGAAGCCTCGCGAAGCAGCGAAATGTTTCAAAGAGTTTTCATATTTGTGTGTAAGCTTCTCTTAAAACCATTTGATTCATGCCTCAACCCGCGTGGAAAATGATCGGCAGAATCTTTTCTGTTAGCATAATACCATAAGTTAATAGGGAATATTCGCTTACTTTGAGGCTGCTTCTGAAACAAAGGTCAAGACCCAGCTCTTTTAGTAAGCCGAGGATCTAATCTAATTGCTCGAATCGTATAATAACTGAAACTAGACAAAACTATGAGTTTGTACAGGTAGAACGGTATGTATATCATGTTCTATAGAATATGAAGAGACGAGAATAAATGTGTCAAAGAAACTTTTAGTCATGTCAACACTTGACGTGACAAAGTATGTAACTGAAGGTAACCCAAGTCTTTGTAATAAAACCCCAAACACCAGATCATAAGAACGCCCCTCATCACTATCATTTTCTTCAACTCTCTGAGTCTCTCAGACCAGTACGTTCCTGCTTGATCACAGGCCCAGCGTTGCTGCCCTTTCTCTTGAAACCAACAGCGGCAATATAAGCAGCGCCCATGACACCAGCCACAACACCATAAGCAATCTTTCCTCCATCCGTGTTATCGGCTAATCTCAAACCCAAGCCTCCATTGATGACAGCAAGAATCATCAAGGCACGACCGTACCAGATGTGAAGGTGTGACACGGAAGTTCGGCTTTGATGCCTCTTATACAGATAATGGTGTGCAAGGCCGAAGAATGGCTGGAGAACAAGCAGAGCAACGGCGATAAAGCCAATCACGAAATGTGCCTCGGTGAAATCCTATTAATTTTGTCAGTTCTGTCATGAGATGAAGTGAGCAAACGATTATATTTACCACTTCAGTGTCATCAGCGAGGATGATACCAATTGCCATTCCAGCAATCATGAGTATCAAGCTTACAACTTGAATACCTGCATGGATCCATGGGTGTCCCACCAATCGCATGAAAATTGTTCCAAGTGGGAATAAGATCACAACTGCAACACCCATGAGAATACCATGAACCCTTTGGCGATCCTGTGCCTTCTTCATAGCTCCACTTATGGCGACAGATGCGCCAGAATTCGAACCAGAATTTGAGCCCGAACTCGATGGGTTGTCATCTGATCCGGATCCCCCTTTGTCGTCGTCTCCAGAGGTCGTAGTTCCACTTCCACTTCCCGTCCCAGTTCCAGAAGCGGCAGCAACGAAGGGGTTACTATCTGCAGTTAAGGCTGCTTGGGTAAGGTCAAAAGTGAGTGTGGTATAAGCACTATGCTGGTTTATGGATGCCGAGAGGGAATTTGTGTTCAAGGCGGATCCTTGATTCCAAGCTGCGATCCAAGGGGATGATGACGAGGTGGCCGATGATTGTAGCTGACAAGTTGTGCCTATTAATTTGTTAGTCCAATTCATCAACGTACTTTGGGTTTCCCCAAAGTAGTATATCGGATGGGTGGACCCACAGTGAACGTTCGCTACCATCCTTCCGTTTACAATTCCACTTCCCTCCAAAAGTGTTAATCCAGTCTGCAGTGTACTATCCAACTGTGGCTGAACATGGCCTCTTCCCGCTCTTCCACTTATCGTCACATTGTTGTTTCCATCGGCATACATCACAAAAATTGTTGCCCCGGACATCTGTTCTCCAATACCTAAACCCACCCAAGCGTACGTTGTTGGCGCAGAAAGGGAGAAGTATATTCCTCCTTTGGAAGTGGCAGATATTACCGAGTTCGGAGGAATTCCGACACTGTAACTTGGTCCATTTGATGGTGCACTGAACGTTGCGAGAGCAGATATGAGTGGAGCTGAAAGGCGAAATGTCAATCAAAACCCCGGGGAAATGTGGAGAAGTGGAGTGGAAAGTAGCAAAGCTTTGGGAACGAACCGAACGTTGCAGCCGCAAGGCCGAGAGATTGGTAAAGTTTCATCTTTGTAGATATCTTTGTTTTGCGTTGTGATATCGTACAGTTTGCAACGCAAGTCAACCTATTTCAACTCGGGTCCAGCGAAATTGAATCGGTTGTATGGGTGGCTTCACTAGCTATGCGAGGCACTAAATAGGGTGCTCCTGGGTACCAAATTGGTGAATCAATGAGGCAAAAAATATGTGCGCCGTACCTCGGTTGGCTTGAATAAAGAATACGAAACCGACCAAATTTGAAACAATTGTACAGAGAAACGCCAAACTTATGTACGGTGGAATGTTGCAAGGAAACGCAATGAAGAAGAGTCGTGGGAGGTCAATATACAAGTAGATTACGCGCAAGACAGCTCGTCTAAGCCTCCACCAAAATGGCATGCTGCATATCCTACAGGCTTGCTGATTTGCTCACAACGCCCAGGGACAACCTTTTCGATACAACGTACAGATCCCTTCCCCGGAAAAGATCCAAGTCAGCATTTTTGATGGGCCGGTGGGCGGGGTGGGGAGTTAATTGGATATACGAGGTGTGTGATTGGTGTGAGGGGTGGATAAGGGGAGTGGCCCAGAGTATCACTAGATACGAAAAAGGGGAAGGGCTGATTGTGCACCACCTGCCAAGGAGAGCAAGTCCATTTCCCCAGCCATCGACATCATTCCAAGCTTCTGATGCTACGACGACCGCGTAATTGTTTGAGGGGAGATCCGCAGCAGAATGATGGGGATTTGGAAGCAAATCACCGGACTTCCGGTATGAGTATCTGCTCTTCTTGGTCGCGAGGAAGGTGGGAACTCTAAGCCTTATTTTTAGGGATGAGCCCTAGGGAGGCCTGTATTGCAGCTGCCCGATATAGTATTTTATTTTAACTGCCGTGCGTACAAAGTGCATTTTGATTGGACGCCGAAGAGAAAACATCGCGGTGATTGGCCTTACGGAAAAACCCCCCTGGAGCGATTATGTCGTGAGATGTGGAGATCGGCGGGAAGGTGGCCTGCAGCCCCTCGGGTGTCTCGCTAGCCGGAAAACACCAGCTTGGAACCGAGAGGGAGCCGTTGATATTTCAAATCTCCAACAACTGAAAATGATTGTCTTGACACGATAATTACTTTGACAGGAAGAAACGTTGAACTCCATCTTATCTCCCCCACTATACATAAAGAGCTGCGCAACTGTCAAGATGCGCCAAGTTCTGGGCGAGGAGTTGGATCCACGTTTGAACTCCAAAGCCTGATTACGGAGGGCACGAATCCTTCCTCGTTGATTTCGCTACCGGGTATCAATTGTCCTCTTTAGTTCTTGCTCACACCTGCCTCGTACTCCAACGATTCACCAGTTACCACAGCCTTCTTACGTGTCATTTTCACCAACCTAATCCGGTATGCACATCTTCGACAATACTCTTCAGGCGAATATTTTACCACCTACCTCGAGCGGAACGTTGAAAAGGTTGAAATGACTGGCTGTGCCACCTTACGCATCATTTCTAAGGTGACAGGTGGGACGAGTTGTGGTGAACATTGGACGACAGCAGCTATTGTATCATAAGGGAACCTGATGAGTCCTTATCAACTTCAATGCAGTAGGTTTTTCTGGACAGGTCCAGAAATTGGGGAGAAAATCTTATCAGAATTTCTTTGCTCCCCTAAGGACCCGCATAGCTTTGCCTCATTTTTGTCCTGCCCATCTCTTGCTTTTCGAAACATCCAAAGAAGGAAAGCGAGCGATGTCAGCTTGTGCCGATTTGAAGTCTTATCGGTGATGTAGAAGTAAGCCAGCCAGCCCCATGGGTTGACTCGCTTACTTGCCGTTCCCCAAAAAGCAAAATTCCATTTTTTCTTGCAAGACAGTTTCATCGCCTCGTTTTGTTTTCATTGGCATGTAGCGATGACATCAAAATTGTTTTCTGTGTATAAAATTGCGTGATCGCTTCGTTGGGCATCCAGACCGGCGGTTGTGGTAGTTTTACCTGATGGGACAGAGTTTTATTTTCACATGAAGTGATCCATGTGGGGAATTTTTCGTACTTCAGTATCACTTGTAACTCTGTTGTACACGTACACCTTGGTGTTCTAGGCTTCGATAGATACCTCGGCGATGGGCCCATGGCAAACGGAAAGCATATATGCAAGCAGTTGTTCGAATTAAGAACCATTAATTTTGAACAACGACTTCGATGCCCCCCCGCATGTTGACTTGGTTTGGAATTTGGAATTTGATTCTCTGTTTGTTTGCTCTGCAGAACTTTATGCTCTTTGACAAGGAAAGTTGGGAGG